>BHFT01064288.1:0-41942 GCA_004320025.1 Laticauda laticaudata | reverse complement strand
TGTGTGTGTATGTGTGTATATGTATATGTATATATGTGTGTATATGTGTATATGTATATATATGTAAAGATACATATATTTATTTGGCTCTCTCAGATGTATATATGTACTGATATGTATGTGTGTGAGATATACACTATGTCAAAGCAAGCGGTTTTGCACAGAAGAAATGGAGGATTCCTTTCATGAAAAATGAATCTGCCTTCCTTTCCACGGATGCAGAATTCTACCTATTTATTTAAACTATTTATAACCTTATACCAAGTGCCTTGCTTATACACTAACAAGTTTAAAAATAATTATATATCAAAGAAATAAAAACGAAACCTAAAGCCATCATTTAAATGTTGCATTACGAACCAAAGCCAGAAAATAATATGGATCCATGTTCTCATTATTATTTGTTTTAAAAATTCTGCCTTCAGCTGATGTCTGAAAAAAAATGCAATTGGGTGGAATCCTATACGGAGTTATCATTTTGTAATAGGAGAATATTGTTGAACGAGTACAAAATTAATTTTGCTGTCTTAGATTATGGCCAATTATATTATTAACCTTATAGATCAAGATCAGAACATATATATATAAAATCTTTATTACAGTCATAGGCCAACATAATAAAAATAAAATGCAAACAATTAATATTAAAAGCTAACAAATATAAAATACACAAGGTTAAAAACATGAGTTTTCTGTGCAGAAAATGATGGAGGCAATTCATCTCCAGTTAACAAAGGAACTCCAGAAGCTGAACTGAGAATATGTTTTGCCTGAAACATCCAGAATACTGTGATCAGTCAAAGTAATCCCCCCAACCACTTATACAAATTAGTGTTTGTGCATCAAATCAATTCCAAAGATATAACACTACTAGTTTCTTTCAAAGGACATGCATTACATAAATCAGACAGATAATGTAGCTGTTCTTGTCTCAGACCAGTAATATTGTTTTAGCTGAAACAAGAGACCCCTTGGAGGCAGAAGGGAGGTCTGAGCTTCAGTTGTGTTTTGATTTTGTCCTTCTCTTTGGGTTATCCAATACTTTAACATCTAATGTTTTAGTTATAAACACATTTGCACAAGTGCTGGCCTGAAGCTCCTATCACCTTTCCTAATATTTACATTTCTTGATATTGTTCCAGTGTTCATTCTTTCTTTCTTTTCTTTTTCTTTAGCTGACTCAAGTCCTTTAAAAGAGGAAAACAATATCAGAATTTTCCTTCGGGAGACCTGAGTCAAGTGGAATGTGTAATTACTTCAGAAACTGGAGAAAAATGCTGATGTCAGAAGCAGTCGATGTGCTCCCCATGTCCTGCTGCCTTGTAGACCCAAGCCAGTGCCCCAGGTTGAAAGTACACAGAAGAAAACCAGTTAGTTTCCCCTCTGAGACATTGTGCACCAGGCTACTGCGTTTCAGCAAAGTTGTTGTAGTTTCTGCAAATGGCACATTTAAGAATCTCAGGGAGTCTCAGCCTCCCCAAATAATTTCTTCTTGTCTAAAGCTGTCAATGTTTGCTTATTTGTTGGTTTATTCATTTGTTTGGCTGCAAGTTGCACTTCTTGCCCAAAGGCCCCCAAGGTGAATATTAAACCTGACAATATGCAGCTCACTTTGGAAAATGATAAAAGAAAAATCGCCAGAGCAGAACAAACCAATGAGGGCCAATTTGAATTTCCTTCTTTGCCTCTGGAGAGTGAACTCTGACTTCTGAGATGACCTTTGAATCAGGTTGCTCTCTTGCCTTCCACCAGCTTTTCCTGATATCAAAATAATAATAATAAAAAAAACCTCAGCATTAGAAAAAGGGATAAAGGTGAGTGGTGGCAATTTGGTTAAGTCCTATGTTGGAAGAGAGCATAATTCATGGCTTAGTATGTTGCAGCTTATTCAACAAAGCAGCATTAAACAAACCATGGCTCACTGTGATATGTGAAACCATCTGTCCACTAAAGCCTGAGAAGATGAAACAGGAAGTACAAATCTCTTATCATTGTTAATATTTGTTTCAAAACTTCAGATGGGCAAGAATCAAAGTAATTTTTCATTGGGAAAATAAAGAGAAAAATAGAGAGCATATAATAGAATAGAATTCTTTATTGGCCAAGTGTGATTAGACATACAAGGGATTTATCTTGATGCAAATGCTCTTAGTGCACATAAAAGAAAAGATACATTCGTCAAGAGTCTGTATAAACAGATTATATTAAAATAAAAGAACAAATAAGGAACAATAATCTTATCTATAGGCTGTCAAGTTTCTGTCAGTAGCTTAACCCTATTGTTGCAAACTCTTCTGGTCTCCTTTGTTTTCATCATCCATTGCCATTGATTTATTACTGTGGCAGCAATCCATATGCTTTTAATCGCACCAATGCATTTTAGCAGCTGTACAGCAATTCCACACTAATCAGTTGAATCCTCACAATTACGAAGGCCTGCATTCCTGTATGCCATCTGTCAGGCTATCCTTTTATTATTAAGTGCTTTGTAGGCGTCAAGTTGATACTCAGCATTTCCCTGGTTCTCCCTTTCAAGTGACCCTGTTCTAGCTTAAAGAGCATTTGGAGGAAGATTGATTTCTAGGACATGGAATACACAGGACTCCTTAACTTCTGGGGTGATCACATGATGTTTTAGCTTGTGGCTCTAATATAGACTGCTCGATGGTCTGGTTAAAAGGAACAATAAAACCTGTTAGTGGGAACTGGTCTCTTGGATTATCTGATCATTGTCATTATTACCGGTTGCTAGTTTTCAGTCTTTCAACTTCAGGTTGATTTGGGAAGCAATTAGAGTTAATCCTATTAGGCATGCTACATGGAACATTTGGGCGGACTCAGGGATTTCATCTAACCAATCTGTTTCACTATCAGTGATCTCCTGTATTTCTTACCTGCTTTTAAACTGTAATACCAAGTTCATTTGTCTGCTGAGACTCTTTTTTAAAAGAAGCATTGCAAGTTTTATTGATATCAGTTTATATTTTCCCTTCAAATAAAGCAGTGAAATTATTTATAAGAGCAATGATGAGTCAGTGATCCACTTACAAGATATACAAGTATAATTGCCTTTTATAATTGCCTGTATTTATAAACAAGGCCTGATTTTCTTGAGCAAGCTCCTCCCCCAACAACACATGTTGGTCAAAATTGTACTGTAGAAAACACGCCTCTTGATCTTCGATTAGTTGTGATAAGTAGTTTCAATATATCCAGCTTTTAACCCTTCACCCCACTCTCTCTGGTGGCTTTGTGTTCAGAGTTGATTTCTGGCAATTGCCTAGACTAATCCCTGTAGTTTTCTTGGCAAGATTTGTGTCATGCCCCTGGTGGAGACTGACTCTGAGGGAGAGGAGGAACAGCTGACAGGGAGTGGAAATGTGGCTCCGGAGGTTGTGGGGGAGGCTGGGGAAGGGCAGAGGGCAGCTGGGCAGTCAGAGGAGGACCCAGGCCCATCTCCTCTCCATCCTAGGGCACGCAGGGAGAAGAGGATAAGGGAGATACATGGTCTATGGGAGAGGAGAGGGCCTTGATCCTTTTCATGAGGGCTGCAGCTATGAAAACTGGATAAGAGAACAGACATGTGTACAGGCCGGTGCTGGAAACAAAGCATGGAAATATCTCTAGTTTATTGTTCCTCTCTGAATTTGGCGTCTTTCCCAGTGTGTGTTCTGATATCTGTGGATTTCTTCAAGCCCTTATCTTGCCTGGTTTGTGTTGTTTTTTACTCTTTATAATTTAAACAGCTTCTTGTAACTGCTTGTGTGGGAGTATTTTTTAACTGCAGTCAAGGCTATTTGGACCTTGGAAGCAAAGTGAAGGAATAAAAGGGGCTTCACCTGTTTTTTGTGACTGTGTTTATTTTGTATCCCACCCTGGGTCATCACAGTTTGCCATTTCTTCNAAGTGAAGGAATAAAAGGGGCTTCACCTGTTTTTTGTGACTGTGTTTATTTTGTATCCCACCCTGGGTCATCACAGTTTGCCATTTCTTCCTTCCCTGAGCTGAGAGAGTGTGAATGGCCCTGGGTCACCCACTTGGATTCAGGCCAAAGGCAGGATTAGAATACGGTCTCCCAGTTTCTAGTCTGATGCCTTAACCACTACACTAAACTGGTTCACTTAACAACTTGGAAAACTCATGATAGGACAAATTGCACTTATGTAAAATTAAATTGATCACCAATGAATCATATATTTCAGTTTCAGCCTTTATTAGTCCTAGGGAGGTTTGAAGTTTTAAATATATAAGCGTGCAGCTTCTTTTTCTTCTTGTCACTTTTTTTTAAAAAAGGATTAGTTTGGAGCAGTGCACTGCCAAATTAAATTAATTTGGAAACACACTCATATATGGTTGAACTCATTTGTATAGAAACAAGCATTATGTCCTTTAAATTGTCATTCCAGACACTAATTCTACAAAGTAAGCTATTTTGTATGTACTGGGTTGCACAGTTAATACATCAATTGTGGGCCAATCATAGCTGGTGCAATCAACACCGGTAGGCCTATCTTCTATGTTTTGTAGACAGGAGAAATCGAATAGACAGGGTCTAGGAAATAGTTATAATTACTATTTTGGTCAAACACAATAGTAAAATACTGTACTTAAAAATTCCTGGCAGACAAATTCACAATGACTTTGGTTTAATACAAAACGAACAAAGAAGGAAAAAATAAACATGGCTTTTAGAATTTTCCCAATCTCTTCAGCACTAGCAGCTACAAGAAACACATTTTGAACTAATGTGTGTTGCATCTGCATACTTTATCCACAGGGACTAATCAGTGGAATGTACTGACTCAGGCATGTGTTTCTGCTTGTCTCTTGTTTTGCACTTGTGAACGTGTGATAGTGTGTATCTGTGATTGGAAAATACAAAGTGAGTATGTCCTGTTGTTGATCTTGTGATCAGGACAGAGGAGGAAAAGAGCTTAAAATGTAGCAGTTGACAATATTCTAATTGCAGGATCTAATTTGGGTCTGTTGCCCAAAGGTTTTGTCTTCCGAGCTTTTGTACTCATGCAAGAGCCCATTTTCAGGGAATTTATCTCTAGTACAGGGATGTCAAACTCACGTTGTCATGGCAGCATCATGTGATGTATCAGGACTTTTTCCCCTTTGCTAAACCAGGTGGGGGTGGGACCAGCACATGTCTCATCTGGCCAGTGGGCCATGAGTTTGACACTCCTGCTCTAGCAGAATGTGTGACATACACTGCTAGAGAGAAATTCCATGAAGATGGAGTCCAGCATGAGTCTGAAGGCTCAGAAGATAAAACCTTTGGTGCCAGAGACTGACCCAGATTGGATCCTGCAACATTCTCCTGGGACACGTTTATTTGACTTCATTCATGAATATTGCAATATTTGGTCCAATTATTTCCCCCCTCTTGTTTGTTTTCCTGCAGGCCCTGGCTGGATCTGGTGAATTTGTGCACTTCATATTTTATTGACTTCCTTGGCCACACCAAACTTGATGGGTTTGGTTCGTAAAGTTTTATTGGGTTTGTAAAGTGATCCTGCTAAAAGGTGGGTGGATAGGCAGAGTCCTAACCACTTTTATATAATTTCTTATGCCAACATTTTGAAACTGGATTTGAAAATAAAAAGAAACGAGGGATGGAAAGTGAGAGAAAAAACTTTTGAGCGCTAGTTATTTGATCAAAATATTACGCTTATCTGGATTCTTCCTTGCAATTCTGCAGTTCTCTTGACTTCCTTTAATATGACATATGTGCCTGTGTAATGAGTGCTGTAGAAATAAATCTTGATTAAACAGCTAGGCAATGGCACACACACACAGACAAAGCAGATAAGAATTTGGGACTATAGTCACACTTTTCCTTCCTTAAATTCACAGGACCCTAAAGCCAGTTGCATGAAGGAAAGTCCATGCAAAAAGGAAGCCTTCTTATTTTTGCTGTTTCTCATGAGATGTTACAGACTCTAAACAGAACAGTGAGAAGGAACAAAATGAAACAATTATTTTAGTGACAGAGATGGGGTTTTAAAATTTATTATTCAATTGCATGAAAGAAGAATGCTGAAGCCGAAGGGAATATTTTTTTGAAATACATTGACAATATTAAATATATCCAAATTTGTCCCTGAAAGTTGAATTAATTTCAAGTAGTCATGGCCTTTAATCTGCACAGCTACTTACCACCACATTTTCGCAAGCCCCAAAGAAAGGACTACATGTAAGCAAACTCTCAGTCTGATGTAAACATTCTTCAATTTTCTGTGGGAGAGGCATCAACATCTATCAACCTGTCTGTTGCACACCTCTATCAAGGTTTTTGCCTCGCCAAATATGTTCTAAATTTTGCAAACTTCTGCAGATGTTGTTAGCAAAATTGGAGGAAATCTATGTTTTTCAAGTGAAAGTTCTGCTTCTGATCTGGGCATGGAAAAATGTCCTGGTTAAAAGCCTTCAGCGAAATTTCTCAAGGCTGAGAAAATCCTACAAGTTCACCATTTTCTCCCCCTTAACAGTAATATATACATGCCCAATAAGCACTGGCTTTATGCTATGTCTTAATGAAGTTGCCTTCACTTTCATCCTCCACCCATTCTCCTGATAAGGATGTTTAAAATTAACTTTACTGTATTTTTATAGTTTTATAGAAAGCAAGAGACTGTGAGTTTTAGCCATGAAAGCCAACTTAGTGACCTTGGGTCCCTCCCTCCCCCCTTCCCCTTTCTCCCTCCCCAATTCAACTCACAGGATTATTGTTGTGGGGAAAACAGGAGGAAGGTGTGTGGGATATATTCACCACCTTGAGCTATTTGTAAAAATAACAAAGGTGGAAATAAATAAGCAAATAAATTATGTTTTCTATCTTTTCTCAGTGCAATATTGGTAATGGATATGATCTATCATGCTTCACTGATTAGATGGTTGCTGACTTGAAGGCTGCTGCCATTACATCCCATCTTCTTGGGGTGCTGAAATTGCCCTCATGATCACTTGGCATCTAGCTTCTACAGAGTGATTTCACCTGACAAATAGTTCCAAAGCAGTTTTCAGGACTTATGCAGGTTCCTGTTAAAAACAAGTTTTAGTGGTTCTATATTTAAAAAAAGGACACAGAGGTCAGGCAGAATTCTGCTTCACAGAAACAAGACTTAAGAAAAAAAAAAAGAGTTGGTACTGCTAGCAGTGTGTTTGTTTCCATCAGAATGAGTGTGTTGTGTATAGAACTTGGTAGACGCCAAATATCTTAAACTGATTGGCCGAATAGGCTGTTCTCGGATTGGTCAGTTAAGCGCCATTCCAATTGGCCCGCCTCATGGCGGGAACACTTGAACAACTGTCATTGGCCACAAGCCGCTATAAGAAGGGCTGCCGCGGCTTGGGTAAATGTTCTGTTACAAGTCACTATACTGTTTTAATAAAGAGCGTTTGTTTGGACCCATCTCGCGTGCCTTATTTCCAAACAGAACCACTTGCGACGAAGGTGCGGATCGTCCTAGAAGAACGAACCGAAGCACGCGGCAACCAGAACTGATGTGACGAGATTTGACCAGTAACATGTGCTTGCCGCCACCTTTTCAAACCCAGCCCGAAGGAAGATTGGAGTTGGACATTGACTGCTTTCTAATGTTCTCAGAATATGGACGAGGCCATGAGAGGGACCGCTATGTTCCTCGGATTGGAAGGACGCATTTACACTCCAAAGGCAGATGAATATCCACAGTGGCCGAGGCCCATTGCAGGAAGCCACCGCCACTGAAACAGCCAAGATAATCCGCAGCCACTATGCACCAGATGAACCTCCATTTCCAGATTCCGCGAATCAACCCCAGAGAAAAGAGGCGGAAGGAAGCAAAAACAACCCACAGCGGGACTGCCCACCATGAAGATTCTCGACTCCGCTGAACGGACACTGATGACAGACAATGAAGACTTACATAGGCTTCATTGGAAAGAAAAAATGGTTGGGAAAAGGAAGAAGCAGGGGAGAATTCCAGTGTGCTGTATGCGGAGGAAATCACCCGCGTTCAAAATGCAGGTATCGTTAGGGATGTCATTTTGCAGATTTGGAAAAAAATGGGGGCACATTGCAAGGTCTGCCGGATACAAAAGAGCTATAGCCCAAAAGACGTGGGCAGCACCCCACCCCCCCCAGAAAAAGAAGAGAGACAAGCCAGAAGGGCAGATGGAGCGAAGAGAGCAGGAAACTGTGCGATACGAACGACAGAGAAGAAACACACTCAAACAATAACAATCGAAATGCCAGGGCAGCAAACGCAAAAAAGGTCTGGATAATGTGACAATCAAGAAAAGCCCTGTTGAGGATGGAAGTAGACTCCAGCATAACCTATCAAGCGTATCTTGGAACACTATCCAGAAACCTTATACCAGACATCAAAGCAAAGAGAATGGACAGCAAAATTGATATTAAAAGACTTACCAGGGAAAATGATCCTGGGTATAGTGGGCCTTGGACATTTCCTAATAGAAGTTAAAACAACACACTAAAGGTGCTGCCTCTGACAATCGTTGACTATGATCGCCCTAACCTGCTGGGGAATCGAATGGTTTGCGCCTCTGCGGATTCGGAGTGACCGGAATCAACTAGCATCGTTCGGCCCAAACTGGAAGATAGCTTGCTGGAAGAGTTTCCGGGATGTATTCGATGGACCCTAGGCAAGTACAAGGGACCCCAATATCATTCAGCCGAGACCCAAAGGTAGCCTCCCCATTCAGACTTCAAAGCCAGGACATTTGTTTCCCTTTGCCTTAAAGCCAAAAAATAGGAATGAGCAGCTTAAACAAAGTTCATCGCACAAGGGTGTTAGAGCCAATCGGACCATGCCAAACCAGATGGGTCCAGTGCACCATCTGTGGGAGGACTTAAGCAACCCTGAATTCATGCACTCGCAACAAAGCGGTGTACCCCGTTACCGGTTAGTGCAAAACTTATTGCACTCATTTAGGGGAGGAAAATTTTTTTGTGAAACTTGATCTCGCACAAGCATATCAAACAGCTACCAGTTGACCCCAAGACTGCAGAGCACCAGACTATAGTCACGCACAGAGGGGCATTCAAGTGCAACTGACTTCAATTTGTGTTAGCGTTGCCGGGGCATCTTCCAAAGCCTCATTGGAGCGCCTTTTTAAACAGAATCAAAGGAGTCGTCCCCTATTTTGATGATGTATTTTAGTATCAGCAAAAAATGCACAAGCCAATTAGGAAAATATTCCCAAAAGAAGTTTTGCAAAGATTCAGAGAAGCAGGGCTTAAAGTCAAAAGAGAAAAAATGTTAAACTAGCCACCCAATGCAGGTTGAATTTTTAGGCTACCTTATAGATGGCAAGGGATACAACCCCACTGAAAAGTGGGCAGTCAAGGCAATTAAATTGCCCATTTAAAGGCAATTCAAAGACGCATTCAGACCTAAGAACAAAAACTGACTTAAATCATTCTTAAGTCTCATTATTTCTACAATGTCTCCTTGCCAAAAAGCAACCGTAAGCAGAACTTACATCGACTGTTAGATTAAAAAACTGGTCTGGAAATGGGGCCACCCGGAACAAGCAGCCATCCAGAACATTAAGGACTTATAACTTCTAACACGTTTTGATTCAGGACAGCAACACTTTGCCATTGATGGTCACCTGTGTTGAATCACCTTTTGGAATCAGCGCCATCCTGGTCACAAGCTACCAATCGCCTTCTATTCCAAAACACTGTCAAAATCTGAAAGGAACTACAGCCAACTGACCGAGAAGCCCTCGCAATCATTGCAGGCATCAAAAGATTCCATGAATACCTATTTGGTAGGACATTTTCAATTATCACTGACCACAAACCCCTGCTAGGAATACTAGCAGGAAACAAACCCAACCAGAACATTCTGTCGCCAAGAATGACGAGGTGGTCAGAATTCCTCACTGCATACAATTAACACTCATCATTGCCAGGAAAGCCATCACCCATGCAGATGCCTTGAGCCATTCCCTGCTGCCTGACATAGAAGGCGACCCAGCTCCCACCATCCCACTGTCCAAATCAAGTCATGGGCGAATCTGCCACTAACCGCAGCAGACGTCGCTAAAGCTACTGCGAAAAGACCCGCTGACAGTCGAACCTCATTGGGTAGGTAAGGGCTGGCCGGACGAGAATAAGGTGAGACTTTTAAACCTTTTTGTAACCGACAGACTGAACTGTCTTGTTGAAAAAGGCTGTATACTGTGGGGGAGATGGTGGTAATCCCCAAAAGTTACAGAAGAAGTGTTGTGCATGTTGGCAGGAGGGACACCCGGGCATAGTCAAAATGAAGCCTGGCCAGGAGTTACGTCTGGTGGCCAGGGCTGGACAAAGACATTGAACAATGGGTGGCAACATTGCCATGAATGCCAAAATTCGAGGTTTAACCCCCACTGACACCAGTCATGGAAGGGAAACTCCCAGAGGCCCATAATCGAGACATGCATATTGACTTGCTGGGCCAATGAAAGGAAACACCTATTTTGTAATCGTTGACGCCTACTCGAAACTGGTTAGAAAGTTATCCTTATGGCGTCCACTACTTGGAAGCAGTCATTAAACAGTTAAACAAACTTTTTGCCACACATGGACTGCCAGATGTAGTAGTCTCTGACAATGGGCCCCAGTTTACCGCTTTAGCTTTCGAGCAATATTTGGCTGCACAGGGCATCCGACATGCCCTGAAGGCGCAGCTCATCCAGTCTAAGTGGACGGGTCGAATGCATGCACTAGACAATTGCAGAACATGGAAGCGGCACATCGACCAGCTTTTGCTCTTGAACATTTGAACGCAACACCACACCACTGCCACAGACACCAATAAACGAGCCAAAACAACCGAGAAGGGGGGGGAAACACAAAATAATAAAAAAGGGAGAGATGACCTCCAATAACACGACAACAATCACTACACAAACCCGAACATAGAATCCCAAATGAAACAAAAAGAGCGCTTACCATAGACGACCTCCAGAGAAAAGGCCGGGAGCAGGAGAGCGAGGTGAGGACTTCCTGGAAGGAGACAGCCAGGCCAGCTAGACCAGCTCGGACAAACCAGGAGGGGGCAGCATAGCCACCTTAACCAGCCTGAGAAACTCAGGCGGGAGCAGCAAGGCTGACTCACCCTTCCAGGAGGTTCCATGGAGAAGACACGGAGAGAAAGCGATCCTGTCCGAAACCGTTTGAGGACCACACTGAGACTGAGCTGCGCAGGTCACTAGCGCAAAAGCCCTACCTACCTGCGTGCCTATGTATGCACGCTGGACGAAACCAAAGGGGGAGGGGTTGTGTATAGAACTTGGTAGACTCCAAATATGGGCGAATAGGCCTTTCTCAGATTGGTCAGTTAAGCACCATCCGATTGGCCCCGGCCTAACGGCAGAACCACTTAACAACTGTCATTGGCCACAAGCCGCGAGCAAGCCGCTATAAGAAGGGCTGCTGCGGCTTGGGTAAATGTTCTGTTACAAGTCACTATACTGTTTTAATAAAGAGCTGTTTGTTGGAACCTGGTCTCGCTCACCTTATTTCCAAACAGAACAGAGTGCCTTAGTTTTTTCAGTCTTTCTGCAAAGATTGAAAGATTGCATGGAGGTAGTTTTGCTTGGGGGTGCCAATATCATTTTGCCTGCTCTTGCTGGCTCCCTCTCTATCCATGGGCTTAGACTATAGAATAACAGAGTTGGAAGGGATCTTGGAGATCTTCTAGTCCAACCCCTTGCTCAAGCAGGAGAGTCTATTCCAAATATTAACATCTACCTAGAATCGAACTCACAGCCTCCTGTATCTGCTGGTCACATGGAGAGAATGGACTCACTGTCAGCACTGCCATTTCTTTGCAGCCCTGAGGGTAGAGCTTGTTTATTATCACTTATTCCATCTTACTGCACTGGCTTTCCTCCAGGCCTGCAGCTTGTGAGATGGGTTCTGCTTGCATATATGTGTAGTGCTCTTCTTGAAGATTTCTAGACCATCATGAGAAATAGTTTGACTGAGAGGTCACAAGTGTGATGCATCACTCTGCCTGATACCATTCAGTTAGGCAACCTTACAGGCTGATACCTCATCCAAAACATCATCCCATCCTATATAAGCAGTTATTTTCCTCCCAATTGAAATACATGGGGGAAGAAAAACAAAGCTGGGGGATTTCACCAAATGATCTCCTTAAGTTCTCCTGCATTAGCATAGCAATAGCATTTAGACTTATATGCCACCTCATAGTGCTTTGGATGGTTTACAGCAGAGGTCCCCAAACATAGCAACTTTAAGACTTGTGGACTTCAACTCCCAAAATTCTGGGAGCTGAAGTCCACAAAGTCTTAAAGTTGCCAAGTTTGGAGACTTCTGGTTTACAGTGTATTATTTGCATATTGTTCCCAATAATCTGATCCTCGTTTTACTGACTTTGGAGGGATTGAAGGCTGTGTCTACCTTGAACCCTATCAAAGACTGTGGGCAGAGTTTGCCTGCAATACTGCACCACCATTACTCTTAAAACAGTAAGAACAACATTGGTTGACAAGCTCCTTACTATGGCAGAATACAGCTGTCAAATATATATTTTACTACTTCTGTAGTCATGTATGAGCTGCTGCATAACATTTTATGAAAAGTATTAATGTCTACATGAAGTCTAACTTGTTAAGAAATACTGTTAATATATTAAATCTGACTATAACAAGTGTTGTTTACTCTGATCCTAAATTAACATCTTAAATTGATTTATTGCCTTTGAAACTGATTTGGAAAATCTTCCAGTATGTAGCATTTCTTCCATTAGGATAAGAAAAAAACATGAGTGGGAAGAAAACCATCACATTTGTGGAGGATTTCTATCTGCTAAGCAGATGTGAGAAGGATTGCATAATAATTATATCATGTGCAAGTGACTTTTTGACATTTTTCATCCAATTTGAGTGTAATGGCTCAGGAGTTAAAGACACTGAACTTGTTACCTGGAAAGCTGACAATCCAGGTTTGAGACCAAGCACCGGTGTGAGCTCTGTTACTCATCCCAGCTCCTGCTCAGCTAGTAATTCAAAAGCATGCAAATACGAGTAGATAAATAGGCACCACTTTGGTAGGAAGTAACAGCATCCTCTGTGTCTTGGCATATAGTCAAGTTGGCCACATGACCATAGTAATGTCTCTGGACAATGCTAAAAAAAAAATGGAGATGAGGACCACTCCCTAGAGTCAGACATGATTGGACAGGGGAAACCTTTACCTTTACAATTTGTCCTCAGAGGAAGGACAAAGGGAAGTGGGATTTTCCCAACATTTTTTGAAGTGGCAATGGTATCATTGTGTTTTTTTCTTAAGTGTTTTTGTGTGTCTGTGTGTTTACAGCATCAACTGAGTCAGTTGTCTGCCAATCATTCTGCTTTCTCTTCCATGTTATAACCTGCCATTTAAGGACATCATGATGGGAAAATATTGTTCTGCTACCAAAATGAGAAAGTTGGAGAATATTTGATTAGCATTGTATAAAGTTGCTAAGTTTTCTAGATGGGAAATCTCATGAATTAAAAAAAAGATCAAATGATCGGAAAAGAATGATTAGAGTTTTATATTTTAGCTAAGTTCTCAAAAGGTATGTTTATAAAAGTTATGTGGGTCTTCTTATATATGCCTAACTGTCTCAACTTTGCTGCCTTTGTAAAAGGAACTAGCAAAGAGAAAGTCTAGTTATTCAATCTATTATTGCTCTTCATAGGTGTCCTAAAGTTTATGAAATCAGCAGAAACTTAGCCCATTAAGGACTCTTGAGCCTTACTGTTTTCTATTACAGGCCTTTGGGTTTTATTGTTCCCAGCTATATTCCTGGAAGCTGCTCAAGAGTAATATTCTCTGGCTGGGTTGTTCTTGATCTCCAGATAAACCAGTATCTAAAAGTTAAGCCATTCAATTTCTTTCAAGAATTGCACAAGATACTTCAAGACAGGGCCTTCTGGGTCAAACTTAAGCTGGCTTTGATCATTGGTTAGATGAAGAGCTGAATTGTCTTGGTATAGCTTTGAGTCAATTAATTTAGAACCAAAGCTATCTTGGAACAAAGTGGAAGGTTTTCCTCTGGAGTCGGATGATTTCCAAATCTAGATTCACTCCATTTTCCTGGGACTGAGCCTAAATTTGTTTCTGCCACCTTTAGAAACTGGGTCTCTCTTGACTGTTCCCTCAGTCAAATAATCCAATTAAATCCGGAAATGACATTTGCAGCTTATGTGTTTTGTTTGCATGCTGATGATTTCTGATGTCCTAAAGATGAAAATGATAAGGCCAGAGGGGATCTCATTACAGAAGTCCTTCAGAAGTGATCTCTTTCCCACAAGCACCAACAACTGGAATAACTTTTCTAGTAATAGTAATCCTGAAAATAATAAAAATTTCATGGGAATTTGAGAGCCTTGAAAAGAAAGTGTAGACAAATTATGTTTTATATGAGAATGCAAAACATTGATATAAAATAACAGAAAATGTTTTTAAAACTTGTAAAAGTTACCATCTGGCCTACTCTCTTTCATCCCAACCTACCATCTAGGCATATTGTTTAGAGAAAAAATAAAGGATAACAAAGGAGCACCTTCTATGTGCTTTGAGCTCATGCATGAAAGTGGGATATAAATCAGTCGGTTTGGGCAGTGTCCTTGACAAAATAATTTGCCAAAACACACTGGGCTTTCACACAATCCTTTTTTTAAATGTCTGAAACATCATTTTGAGGCACTTGAGACATTCTTTTTCTCCTGGGCTCAAATGAGACTTAACTCTCATTTTTTCTTTAAAGACTCTTGAAGATTCACATTCTTGGTGCCTGAAACAAGCATTTATCCTCCTCCTCCCCTATTCCACTGGCAACCTCATGAGGAATATAGGAAAGAATATAAAATTGCTGATATATTCATTAGGACTTTTAAATATGAAAAACAAATGATGGCAAGGTGGATTGGGTATTTTCTTCTTTAGCACAGCACTATACCTTTCATACCTTGTATTCTAAATGAAGGGGTGCCATGTTATAAAATGGGAAAAACAGATGGTTGGATGTCTATGGAGATTCTCAGTTATCCAGATCATGTTCCAAAGGTGCATTTTCAAGAGGCAACTGGGCTTTTTTTTGTTTTTCCTTGATGTTTTGCTCAGAATATCAAGGAAGCTTGAAGAAGCTTCTTGGAAGAGAAATGAAACATCTGCAAGGAAAAGCAAGTGCAGCCTCTTGAAAAAGCACCTTTGAGACAACAGGGGGTTGGGTTTTTGTTTTTTGTTTATTATCCCGGGACTGTAATGTTGTGCATAATGTGTGAGCAGAATGATCATTTTGGGTCTTCCTTGCTGATCAACTGGAGGAAATATTGATTAGATCCTCAGGATCTCTCAGCTTTCAGTGCTATGTAGGATTATGCCAGGACTGATTTTTAAAAGGGTGGAAAGGGGAATTAATGTTCGTAAATTTGTCTTTGCTTGGACAGGAGATTGTGATGGATTTAATCATCTTGGAAGATATGCTGTTGCTTCTGCTTACAATGGCTTCAAAAGCAATTGTTAATTCCTGAAGAGAAAGAAAACTTCCAGCTACAGAATTATTCAGTTAGTGTTATGTTAAGTTTGTTGCAATGACTGTAAATGTATACACAAAATTTCAAGGGAGTGACATCTATGACCAACAGGAAAAGCAGAAGTTACTGATTCTCTATGTATCAACATCAATTTATCTGTATGCCTCTTTTCTACAGTAAATTATGTTCTGACCAAGGCTTATTGAGACACTAACAAACACACGTTAGTTCCAAACCCCTTTTTTCTTTATTTCAATAGCTGTGAATTTTAGTCATTCATAGCCCCTAATGAGTCTCAAACAGTTTGTAAAGAGTCCCAGGGAAGTCTGCCAAAGTCCTTCAGGATAAGTCTGATAAGCACGCACCTTTATCTTTCTTGAAATACTACCAACAACTAAATTTCCAATTAGTTATACAAGGCCAAATGGAGCACAAATTCAACACAGAGCTTCAGGTTTCAAACCAACCAGTACGAACAAAGTTGCTTCCTGAAAAGATTCCTGTCCCTTGTTCCTCCTTTATGTGTTATAGGAGGGTCAATCACTTCCAAGCCTTACTCCCGAGTTGCCTCTTTTGTCTTAACTGTTCTTGCCTTCTGGCAGCTCTGCGCATGTGCGCAATGGTAACAGGCTCCCCCTGTTCCTCTGCCTTGCTGTTGTCAGATTCTGGAGGCTCCGGAGTCAGCATATAACTCCTAGAAAGGCCTGGCCCCATCTCTATATCAGACACAGAATCCTCATCCAAGTCCTCCCAAGACTCCCGGACTGTCCCATGTCCCACACCACTGTCCAACTCTGCTGCCAGCTCTGCAGGCTGCCAGCGGACCACAACAAATAAAAACTTGGTAATCTTCACCATAATTATAAAGTGCACATTATAAGAATCCCATATAGCAATATTTTCAGATGATTAATGATTTCAAATGTACCCACAATCATCATTATATTATCTTTATAAAATTAGTAAGGCATGTGGTGTCATAGTTCCACATTTTTGCTATAGTAATCCAGAAATTAATACTGTACACACATATAAAATCCTGTGCATTGGACAGTTGCATTTGCTAATTTTTTTTAGCTCTTCCTCCAAGTAATTCTCAGTGGCCCATTTTAATTTTACAACAAACTTGTGAAGTAATTAAGGGAAAGATATAACAACTGACCCAGTACAGTGACCTTCATGGTGAAATGTAGATTTGAACAGAGTTCCCCAGTCCAACTCAGACATTATCAGTATCATAAAGTACATAATATAAATAATACATTTCTAAATAAATAGGATTAATTATCAAATTAATACTGAACATTGATGCAATTCATTTTAGATCAAGCAGAAACATTGCATTGCATTGATCAATCTCAGGCCTGCTTTGAAAAATACATCTTATCTGAGTAAAAAAATTAAGCTTTTTTTTTTTTTATTCAGCAAGTCAAGTTGATTTCAAGATTGGATTAAACTTCCTCCAAATGTCCACAAATTACCCCCCTCTCCCCAACTTCACTGGCATTCTGGAAAATATAGATTTTATTGATTATAAAATGAATCCAGTAGGAAACTATGGATACAGTGCTGCTTCTTTTTATCATACATTCTTCAAAAGGACTAGAATGTTTTTTTATAGAGAGTACTAATTTCCATTTATATCTATAAAGATTCTTAAATCAGATTTCTCTGGAAACAAAAGCAAAACAAAACAGTGTTGTCAAGGCAGACATGCAGTATCCCCCCCCAAAGCAAGTCTCTTTTCCACCACAATTTCAGATTTTTGTCATAAGAAATGTATTGCATTGTTGTAGCTTTCAGCAAAAAGGGCAACAATTTGTTTTCCCTTCATCTTTTTGCTGAGTGCTGTGAAAAAGACTTTATCCTTCATCAGAGGTTAGAAAAATACTGTTTTTAGAACACACAGGTCAGATAAGGCATGCCATACATTTGCTCTTCTTGTTTATACCAACAGCCACGATACAGAGAAGATGCTTGAGGCACAGGAAATGACTTGATGAAAAAGCATGTTAAAAATCCCAAGACAGTAGAGTACTTTAAGGTAATTTAATAATTGTGTAACAAGAAAAAGAAAAGTAGTAATGCAAGTCATATATCACTTACCCATATTAGACTATGTCATTCTTATTAGGGCCCATGTCAAATTAATGTATTATGATTGTAGAAGAGCGGTCGCCAACTGGTGGGCCACCGCCCACTGGTGGGCTACTAGAAAATTTTGGTGAGCCTCAGAGAAATCTCACTGCCAGAGCACCCCCACAAAGCAATTAATCTCAGCTGCCCAGAAACACAGGCTACACTGCCCACATGGCCCGCAGGAACCCTCCCTGCCCACTCAATCCTTACCTGGCAAACTTGCCTGCTAAATTACTATTTTTCCGACCATCAGCTGTTCTGTTGTGCCAGGAGATTTAGATTAGCTAGGAAGCAGGAAATGGTTAGATTTCTTGCTTTCTAAGTAGTCTTTAGATCTTCGGCTCTGCTTTTAAGCACAGCCGAACCTCCCTTAGGATTGAAGGTTGTATTATTCAGTGCAGATTCACCACAAGCAAATTTTATGTGACAGACTGAGTGAGCAGATGATAGATAGATAGATCACTGAATGATTCTGTGAGCAACTCAATCTGCCTGCCTGCTTTGCCTGACTTTGGGAAAAAATTGCTCTTTTTTAATATAAAAAATTCAATATTTTCATATATGGTGTGTTATGAGTTAATTTTGTGAGTTTGCTTGCTCACAAATTTTATGAGTTTGCTTGCAAGCAAATTTTATGTGACAGACTGAGCTAGCTGATGGCAGATAGATGAATCTATCAGATAGATGAATGAATCTGTGATTCTGTGAGCAACTCAGCCTGCCTGCCTGCTTTGCCTGATTTTGGGTAAAAGTTGCTTTTTTATATAAAAAAACCCAATATTCATATAAATATTTATAATATTTACATACAAGCCATGTCCAGCCAGTCACATGACCACCAAGCTATATCCACAAATTAGGCCACTCCCACAGAACTGGTTAGTGGTCCCTGGGATTTAAAATTATGAGTTTGATGGTTTCTGAGGTCCAAAACGTTGAGGTTTAGGTTTCTAAACATTGCTTTCATCTCTCTCTATTTCCGTTGACTTTTGATGAACACAAACATGGACCATAAATAAGAGTCATAAGAAAATAGCTACATGGGTTTCTAGTTTTTTTCTTAATTGCTTAGATTTATATCCCACTTTTCTTACAGCGTCTCAAGACAATATATGTACTCCCTTCTCAGTTTTTTACCACCACCACAACATTCTGTGATGAAGATTGAGCTGAGTGATTATGACTAACTCAAATCCCTATTCAACATCCATGGCTGAGGGTTAACTTGAATCTAGGTTCTAGCCTAAGACTTAAATCACTATATCCCAAGAAGTAAACAGGGAATAAATCCATGAGTAAAGATAGCCCTGTGAAGAATTGCATCTGCTCTGTCCAATAGGAAAAAAAACCCCAAATCTCATGTGACAGATTTCGCAGCCAAGGGGTCTAGACACAGAACTGTTACTTCACTTGGCAGATAACTAAAACTATACAAGCCCATGTTGCTATATGCAACAATGACTTATTATTGTCCACAGACCTTGAGAATAAATTATGCTCAAGCAATACCTTTTCACCTTGCCATTAAAAACAGCTTCTAGATGTCTCTCAGTAAAGAACAAATAAAATGAGAATTATATTTAGAACAATAATACACTCCATATGAAAGCATGTGGGATTCTCATTGTAAAAATAAAATCCCATTACTCTTTCCCACTCACACCATTTGGCCCCAGGACACTTTTATAAATCAATAAGGGAACAGACAAGTATACTTGTAGTAAGTCTCATCACACCAGAGAGCCCTCTTTAGTCACAGGCTTGAAAAGGGTATATTCTAGTTCATCAAGCAGGCCAGTCAAAGTTTCAGTAGCCAAAGCTACAGTATATCAAATATGACATTCATGCAGCAACAGATATAAGCAGTTTTACTGAACTTTGTTTACAATGGTTTTAAATACTTAATATTTTTCTTTCCTGTAGCATACCTTATTGATATAGTGGGAAAAACAAGACTATTAGACAACTCTGAGAAGATGCAGCAATAATGGCAAATGTCTATGGAAATTGTAAGTCATCCAACATTTTACTTTTCATCCAAGAAACTTCTTCATTTGTCATGTCTTCAAGGAAAAAAACAAAGTACAGTTGCCTTTTGGACAACAGTAATGGCAATGAATAATTATTTGCATTTATTTGCTATCCTCCTGTTTTTGATATTCCATTCCAACTTTGGGCAGTCTGTATTCAAAGGGAGAAAGAGGGTATTTATTCATTCTAGAAAGTCAAGAAGAGTTTTGACAGAGTGACCTATAAAGGTGACAGAAAAATCAGCCCAAAGTGCCATAGAACTATTTGGATTCACCAAATTATTGGGGTTAATCAACTTGCTGCCAGACATTATGTGTCTCAGTTAACTTCAACTCCACTAGACAATGATATATGATAACTGAGATGTTAAGACTTCCTCTCACAGATTATTGCCATCTCTCCCAACTGAGAAAACCAGATCCAAACACTACCAACAAAATGCAGGCACATTGAAATTTTAGTAAGAAAATCCAGCAACCCTTTGGAAGCAAATATTATTTGAAATGGGTGAACTGTAGAATCACTATAAAAGGATATGGTGATATCTTTTAAAAATGATATAGCATTTTTTTCCAGACATAAGTCACTGGTAAAAAGATGTGGTACCTTTAAAAATATATCTGATGCATGCTCCCATGCAATGTCAAGTGGTTCCTTTAAAATTTTTGCACAATCTTAATAGTCTAAAAGATTTAGAGCCAGAAACATTATTTGGAGCAAATATTTTACATTAAATATCCAGATCTGCTAAGCTTTCCTGTGGCCAGTAGATGGCAGAAACTCCTTCCAATAGCAACCACAATCAATTACTTCATTATCTGTATAAAGCAAGGGTTCTTTTCAGCTTTAGTCTTGATATTGTGTGTGCTGGAGAAGTATCAGTCTCTAAAAGCAAATCAAGATGAACTAGAACAGCAAATATTTACTGAAATTAAGGCTGTTCGCAAACTGGTTTTATTTTCAGATGATTTTCTTCTATTTATTTCTAAACTGTGTCACACCCTATTCCTAGGTTGATGCAAGTGATAGCTGCCTTTTGTAAAATAGAAGGATATTTTATTAACTGGTACAAATCAGAGTTGATTTCAATTGGTGAAAATCTGGTAACTTCATCTATTTAAGGAATAGCTGTTCTGTATTTGTACCAAATTCATTAAATATTTAGATATGTGTATACAAAAATATATAAACTCAGTGTGGAACAAATGCTACAAATAAAAGTAAGGGGCATGCATAAATGCACCATCATGCCTACCGTCCCTGTCCTATTGTCCCCATTTATTCATACCAATTTCCTGTATTCTTACTCAAGTTTATACTTATACCTATTATCTTGTAAGCGATTGACAAATCAAATAAATAAATAAAATAAATATAAAGGGGTATCTTCAGTTATGGATAGATAATATTCATTAAGGCTCACCTTTTGGGAAAAGATAAATGTTCTCAAAATGAATATTATTGCCAGATTATTTCATATTCTGAGGGGAATTCCTGTTCAAATATCTGGAAAATATTTTCAGCAAATAGACTGAAACATTTTTATAGAGTTCTTTGATTCTGTGAATATTATTACAGAAAGGGCAATTAGCAATTAATTAACAAGAGTTCAGTTTTCCAGATCTGGACCTGAATCACCAAGCTTACTTATTGTCAAAAAATTAAATATTGGAAGCCAACAGTTGGTATTAATTTCCTGATTTGGGCAACAATGTCCATGTATAGATAGTCCTCTACTTACAACCACAATTAAGTCCCAAATTTCTGTTGCTAAATGAGACATTTGTTAAGTGAGTTTTGCCCCATTTTTACAACCTTTCTTGCCACAGAGATTGTTAAGTAAAACACTGCGGTTGATAAGTTAGTAACCTGGTTGTTAAGTGAATCTGGATTCCCCATTGACTTTGTTTGTCAGAAGGTTGCAAAAGGGGATCACATGACTTTGGGACATAGCAACAGTCATAAGTATGAACCAGTTGCCAAGCACCTGAATTTTGATCACATGACCATGGGGATGCTTCAAAGTTTGTAACTGTGAAAATGGTCATAAGGTACTTTTTTCAGTGCTGTAGCTTTGAATGGTCACTAAATGAACTGTTGTAAGTTGAGGACTACCTGTGTAGCACCTTTAGTTGGAGGGAAGGTATTAAGATATAAATACATTTAAATTCTCATATTTCTGAAAACAATTACATCATTTTGGAAGGTATGGAATGTAATGACTAATAATAGAACAGAACAGAGCAGAATTATTTGGCCAAGTGTGATTAGACACACAAGGAATTTGTCTTGGTGCAAATGCTCTCAGTATACATAAAAGAAAGATATATTCGTCAAGAATCATAAGGTACAACACTTAATAGTAGTCCTAGGGTACAATAATAATAAAAACAGATTCAATGCTTCCCCCCATGCCAAATTGATTTTATAGGGAATTATAACATTAACAATTGGGGAAAAGATGGTGATGTGTAAAATTGGAGGAAAGTGGGGATATTGATTTTCAACCAACTGGTAGATGATGAAGATGGATTGTATAATGAAGAGAAAGACTAGGATGACATGATAGCAGTCTATCAATATTTGAGGGCTGTCACAGAGAAGTGGGGATCCATCTATTCTCCAAAGCACCTAAGAGCAGAGCAAGGAGAAAAGGGTGAAAGATTATAAAAGAGAGGTCCAACTTAGAATAAGGAGAAATTTCCTGAAGTGAGAACAATTGATCGGTGGAATGGCTTTTCTCCTGAAGTATTGATTGCTCCATTGCTGAAGGTTTTCAAGAAGAGATTGGAAAACAATTTGTCCAAAATGGTATAGGGTCTCTCATCTAAGCAGGGGGTTAGACTAGAAAACCTCCAAGGTCTTTTCCAACTCTGTTATTTTATGTTAAGATTCACACTGTTAAAATTCATACTGTATATGCTGTCCTGAGAGATGATTCCAATCTATCAGGTATACTTCAGTGGCAATATTTACAGTGATAAACATTTGTTAACATTGTTTAAAGAGCAGTATTTTCAGCTTCTGAATCTGAGATATAGAACAGCTGGTTAAATCTTTTAAAACTAAAAAGCCTGCTATTAGTTTGTACAGATAATTTGTTATCAATAAATCTATTTGGCATACAGAAGTTAAGAGAAGAGTGGAATAAAGAATTTGGGGATCCTATCCTGTTTTGCCCAGAAAATGGGAAGAAAGTCTTAACTACTATAGCAAGAGTGTCAGTAAGCCTTAAACTACTACTTATATAACAAAAGAATATTTAGAATATTTACTGGATTCTATTACATTTGTATAGAAAAAAGTTGTCTAGGACAGCATTTTATTGGAAATATAGTAAGATTAATAAGGACAGTGCTTCTTTAAAATGCACGTTTTCACATGTCCTCAGGGGTGGGATTCTACATGTTGGACCGGTTCTATAGAAACGGTTGACGACCTGCGCAGTTCGGAAAACCAGCAAATTGTGCCACTGCCTGGCACCTCCCCTCCCCACCCACCCTCCCCACCCAGTCACTCCTTATCTCACATGTGTGCTATCCAATTTGCCTGTGTTGTGTCTTTGCCTAATTTTTGATAAATTGCTATTTCCCCCTTTTTTATTTATTTTATTTGTCAAGTGATCATTAGATAACAGGTATAAGTTTAAACATGGTTATGAATACATGAATGGATATGAATAAGGAAAAAAAGAAACAATAGGACAGGGACGGTAGGCATATTGATGAGCTTATGCATGGCTCCTACAGACCTCTTAGGAAAGGGGAGGTCAATAGTAAACAGTTTAAGGTTAAAGTTTTTGGGTTTGGGGAAGAAACCACAGAGTCAGGTAGAGTATTCCAGATCTTGACCACTCTGTTGCAGAAGTTGTATTTCCTGCAATCAAGTTTGGTGGCGGTTTACCTTGAGTCTGTATCTATTGTGTGCTCTTGTATTGTTTTGGTTGAAGCTGAAGTATTTATTGACAGGTAGGACATTGCAATATATAATTTTATGTACTATACTTAGATCGAACTGAAGGCAGTATAGTTCTAGGTTGTTTAGGTCTAAAATTTCAAGTCTGGTGGCATAAGGTATTCTGCTACAAGACTCTTCTTGTGAAATATTTCTGGACTTTCTCAACTGTATTAATAACAGATATGTAATGTGGGTTCCAGACTGATGACTGTATTCAAGATTTGGCCTCACAGCTGTAACACATGATTTAAATTAGTTAGAAAGCAGGAAATTTTCAGATTTCTTGCTTTCTAGCTAATCTAAATCACTGTTGTACTGCTTCGTCTTCACCCAGGAGGCTTCCCTGAGGCCCAGTCAGGGGTGGTATTCAGGGGATTGGGGGGGGGGGGAAGAAATGGCCTGAGATAGAGCTGAACCTTCCTTAGGACTGAAGTTTCTATTTTTCAGTGCAGACTCAGGCAGCAGATTGCAGAAAGGTAGATCTGTGAGTGAATCTGTGATTCTGCATTCTAAGCGTTTGGAGAAGCGGTTGTTAGAAGAAATTACTGGCCTAATCCTGTAAGGAAGACGGAAGGAAACATTCTGGTGTTGTGCTTATAGAAACTGCCTCTCTGTTAACCCTTATTACATTCTTGGCAGGACTAGACTTCCTGTCTCAGGAACATCTCTGAAGTTTTTTTCCCCTCCTTTGCTGGTATTTTGCTTATGTGGAGTGACCAAAGTTACAATGGTACTGAAAAAAGTGACTTATGACCATTTTTCACACTTATGACTGTTGCAGGATCCCACAGTCACGAGAGGCCAGGCAAGGAGATGCATGCCTCAATGTGAGTGGTATTGAGTTGGCCATGCCCAGCCAATAACATGACTACCAAGCCATGCCCACCAACTAAGCCACGCCCACAGAACCAGTTGTTAAAAAATTTGAATGCCACCCCGATTGATAACCATGTGATTCATGATGTAATTAAAAGGAAAATTAAATATGTGAACTGGGAATGAATAGCAAGTCATTGCATCTTTCCTTGCTCTACAACTGTAAGATATTTTTAGTGACTACACTGAGTTTCTAGAACTCCAAGCAAAAAGTATTATAGGAACTATCCTATTTAACTTGCCATGCCACTTCTCTTTCTGGCTCCATATTCACTGTTCCGGTTGTCAGCTATTAATCAACATGCCCTCTTTGTTCTTTCAGCATTTTTAAAACCATTGTTTGTTTTCACTGTTCTATCTACCCTGTGACAATCTTAATAAATGTCTCAGAAAATTTAACAAAAATAATTGCTTGCCCTCTTTCCTTGTACCTGGACAATATCTGGTTTCCACTCTTGACTAAATGAATGTTGAAGTTTGGAAAAGAGAATGCTCTCTTCTCACAAGAGATAGGGAAAAATGTGTTGTTGTTGTTTTTTTACTTCTGGAATGTCTGAGAAAGACTGTCAGGCTGTTACATCCTCCCACAAACATTTCCAGAAGAGTGGGAGTATGACAAGCACTTGGGACCTCTGTGTTTGTGTAACAGGGATTGAGAGTTACAAGAAGAATTTTTTTTTGGACTGCCTTGAAATGTTTCTAAATAATTATTAAGGGACATATTTACCTAATTTAATACATACTTGTCTGCAAAATAAAGGTCCAATTGAAGTTTTAAAATGGAAATTAAAAAAACCATTCTATTGGGCAGTTCTATACAGTATCAATTATACATGTCAATTTCATTACTACTGTGAACTGGATTGTAATATAAATCTAAATAATTCTGCATCTTAATAATTATTTAACACCCCAAATTTAAAAAAAGCTAACAAATCATAGAGTTTGCTTGGTTGACCTGAGTAGTAAAGACACATGGTTATCAATGGACATTTTGTGGTTTCAACAAAAAAGACATTGGAAGTGTGTTATTGTGTCAAGAAAGGAGGCACGTTTTAAGTTTATCTGCCTTACAGGCCAGAAAAATCATATAGTATCAGTACCTTGGAGAGCAGCCATATAAAATGGCTGCTGTTTACAGAATATTGCATTTCCTATCAATTAAGCAAAGCAGATTTGCATATAAGTGAGGCTATTGAGGGTAGTTTACAAATTTGTCATGGAAGCAAAAAGAAAAACAAGCTGCTTTAGTGTCTGTCTGTCTGTTTGTTTGTCTTTCTCTCCCTGCTCCCTCCCTCCTCTCCACATCTGGATTTTATTTGTCAGTTTTGCTTGTTTAAAGGATAGTACAATAACAATAACAGTAGGTGTCTTTATTTCAGCAAAAAGCCTGTGTGCTACTTCTACCACTGTAGTCATTAAAAGCAACTCTCTAAAGATATATGTGATAGATTAGAAAGAAATGTGTGGAAGCTGGAAGTTACTGAAATCAAGACTGCAGTACTTTAGGAAGAAATAATTATGTCTCAGAAACACACATTTAATAGTTTTAGGTATCATATAGTAGGATTTTACCATTTTATTTATGTCCTCTAACTAGCAATTTTATTTCTTGACTCTTCATAACAATCTTGTATATTCCCTCCCCAACCACCTTCCCCTATCCCTCTACAATTATATGTACTTATAAAAATCTCATTCAGACATCAGTGCTCCATCCATTAGATAAAGTGGACAAGAACTGCAAAAGCTTCCACTGGAACAAAATTAAATTGGTTAGTATTTAAACATCCATAACATTCTTTTTAAGGGAATCCATATGTTCTTGGGCTTTGGCTCCAAGTCAATTGGGCTAATAGAGAAGATAAGAGGTGAAGTCTAGAACACTGGCTTGATACTAATTGCAGACTCAAGGGTTCTTATACAACTAGTAAGTTTGATGTAAGAATAACAAACTGCTTCTTGTAACAAAGGATTCCTCCCCCTCTTTACTCAAGGGAATAAACCTGATCCCATCTTATTTTTGATATCACCCAAGGGTTAGCTTATATGCTGACAGGAAAATAACTTGCCAATGCAAGAAGCTTTTGACTTTGGAAACAAACTGAAGAATAGTGCTTAAGCACTGAAGTTATATAAACTATTCAATGATCCACAGATTTTCAGGATTTTTGAGGTTATAGTTGAAAACTGCATAATGCAGCTGTTTGGGATGCTGGTTTCTGAAGGCTTTCATTTATTTTAGTTGTTATCAGCTGCATGTGTGTCCTGCAGAGGGGAGAGTGGAGAGAAAGAGAGAAGAAAGACAACCCTTTCCACACCATTGTTATTTTGCTTACAGGGACAATTTTATAGATATACTTATGAAATTGCCCAAGAAACAAATCCAGTAACCTTGCTCTATTTATGCAGTTAAGGGATAACAAAAATACAGAGATATGAGCAAGCAGCAGGATTCATTTTTCAAGACAAACATTCTGAATGTGCATATCACAGCTTCTAGCTGAGGCTCATCCATCCTTGGAAACAAAGAGCTGGCTCTAAATATTGGTTCAACATTTTATGTAAGTCTACCTCTCCCAGGTTTTGCAGTGTTCTATTTGTCCTTTTCTCTGGTTATATATTAATATTACTACTAATAATTCCAGCCATTAGATACTGCTGGAATATTGGACTGGACTCCACCAGAACTAAAAGCCCTGGTTAGGGAGACAAGAAAAATAATATGAGCAATAAGTCATATCCTTTGTTAATGCAGCAGTGTTGATAGACTACCTATCAAGGGAAATAGGTGGATGTGGAATGCTGCAAGTACAGAAGACAGTTGAAGAAGAAATAAAAAAGACACTGGAAGAATATCAAGGAGGACAAAGACGAAGATGCACTGAAGCTAGTATCTCATGAAGACTTACTGAATTCTGGAGTGACCAAATTGGTCTCCAAGAAAGACTAAATGAAGAACAAAATGGAGGCATTATTACATGGCCAGCACATGAACAAAATTAGTAGGGAAAACAGGTTATAAAAAGACCTGGCAGTGGTTACGAGCAGGCAAGTTGAAGAAAGAGACAGAAAGGCGAATTGTGGTTCCACAAGTCCAAGCCTTAAGAACATACAAAGCCAGAATTGAAAAGACAGTAACAGATAGCAAATGTTGTTTCACAAAAGAAACAGTGGGCCACCTGGTTAGCTGGTGCAAGAAGGTCACATAGACTGGCATGATAAAGTAGCAATAATAGCAAACTGAAAGAGCTGCAAGAAATATCATTACCTGCAAGCAAGAATTGGTGGGAATATAAAATAGACAAATAGAAAATGAAACAGTAATATCTATCCATCCCTATTCTTATAGGAGCTGTGTTGGTACAGTTCTTAAAATGCAATATTCCAAGCCAACTCTTCCCATAGTCTGGAGTTTGATCCCCATTGGCTCAAGGTTGATTCAGCCTTCCATTCTTCCAAGGTTGCTAAAATGAGGAGCCAGATTTCTGGGGGAAATATGCTGACTCTGTAAACTGTTTAGACAGTAGTAGTACTGTAAAGCACTATGAAGCAGCATATGTCTAAGAGCTATTGCAAAAGCTATTGCTGTCCCAGGTCTTTGGGAAGGTGGATAAAAATGGTCTTTGGGATAGAAAGAAATGGATAAAAATGCCAACACCAGTCTAAACATCTAATTGACTGTGCAATGAATAACAAAAACAACAACAATAAATAACCGCCAGTAATACCATTTCTTGCAACCAAGCACTGGTAGGACCACATATTAGACAAAGTAATAGAATATGAATAAGCTAAATTATTTTGGGTTTAATAGACAAGCATCTGCTGCATAATACCCCAGACACAGTGGATACAAAAAGTCTCTACCCCTATATCCCTATTAAAATGCCAGGTTTTTGAGATAAAAAAAAAAGTAATCTATCACAAGACTCATCCTCTGACATGACCTTCCCATCACAAGATGTACTGATCACATGAAGCCCTTATAGGCAGAAACCAGACACTGACAGTCCCTAAATTCTGCTGAAGATGTTACCTACCCTGGTAACAAAATGTTCAGAAACCAATCCACAAGTTCAGAGAATGAACCTCAGCATTTCAGTCTTTTTGGGGTAGGATCAGATTCAATCTTTTTTTTTTTTACTACTGGTTCTGTGGGCATGGCTTGGTAGGCATGGCAGGGGAAAGTTAGTGCAAAATCCCCATTCCCTCCCCATCCCACTAACCTGCTTTCCAACTCTGTTATCCTGTGCAGGGCAACCAAAGAAGACCCAGCCAATCAGCTGGGACTAGGGAGGCAGAGAATAGATGGGGCGGGGCCAATCAGAGGTGGCATTTGTTGGTTCTCTGAACCACTCAAAATTTCTGCGACTGGTTCTCCAGAACTGGTCAGAACCTGCTGAACACTGCCTCTGAGTAAAATGCCTGTCAGCAAAGCACATCTTACCTTAGAAATCTTTGCTGGCTCTTCCTTGCGAAAACACTCCAAAGCTCAGATTGCAAGTGCATCTCCTGTGCTCAGCCTTCTTCAGATTTTCAGTTGGATTCAGGTAGTACTTGTTCTCCCTAACACAATTTATTAAAAGGCATAAGCTATGTGTATTTTAATGAACTGAAGTTTATTTTTAAGTTCATACTAAAATCTATATGTATTTCATACACAATAATGTTTTTCAAATCACTTCTGTTTTGTTTTGCTTTGGTTGCAATTTATATATACATATACATGTGTTTGTGGGTGGGTGATTTTGTTGCTTTTCCTAATAGATTTCATATTTTTCTATTGAATATTTATATTTTTGTATGACTCTCTCTTAATATACAGGATATTTTTCCATTGATGGCAAATTGCAGTGTAAAATTGGAGAATTGGAACATTTAATTTTCAAATTGTGAATTTATTATCAGCATGTTGGTTAAGTTAAATAAGTTTATTAAAATGTGGGGGGGGAGAATTTGCCCACCATCTTTACTCTTGCTTCAGTGTAGCTGGGAAGAATAACATCTGCTCAGTGAAGTCTGTTTGAGATTTATCCAAGTGGCAGATTTTATACAGACTAAAGCTTTGGCTTGTAACACCAAAGGATTAAATAGTTGCTTCAGATCTTTGGCAATATCAGTACTTGGGATAAATATTCGATGCATGTTTTTCTCCATTTAATGCATTCTCCTCTTTCTCTCTCTGCTTTTGAATCATTCTTGATTCCTGGTGACTGCTTGGATAAACCTCAGCAATTTTCTTGACAATATTTTTTCCAGGAATGGTTTGCTGAAAGGTCACCCAATTTGCTTGATGTCTAAAGTAGGAAAAAAAATCAGATCTCAGTTTCTAGGCTGGTATCTTAAGCATTATGTTAAACATGTGTTCTTCATCCTTCTCTTTTTTGGGGTGGGAAGCATCTTCTTTAGTTAAAAAAATCCCCAAACTTCAGCTTGGAAAGTAGTGCTAATAATTAAAAGAAAGTATGAAAACTAAAAGTTTTCCTCTAATTTGAAAAGGAATGTAGGGAGTGTATTACCTATCAGTAGAGGTGTACTACTACAATACACACTGAAGCAGGTTGTGCCAAAAATGGACCCTTTGATCTTCTGAATACTTGGCTTTGAATCTTTTTCTCTTGAGAGATTTTGAAAAGTTCTTTTTTAATACAACTTGTAATTATATTTATATGACATATAGGTCATATAAAAACATTGAGGGAAAATAAAAATCTAATGAAGACTTCTGGAAATCACATTAAGCACAGAAAAAACAATTTCTACAATTAAGAAGTGATCATCCTATGCAATGCAGTAAAGGATTATTATTCTATGAAATTCTTGCCACAATATTATGGATTATGTACTTGAATTCCTTGCAGTGTAAAGATGTGGTAGTGCAAATCTGACATCTCTGGATTAAAAATGATTGGTGAGAAAGTTGTAATTTAGAAGATGAGAGAATTAGGATAACAAGAGTGAACATTCTCCTGGGCAATATAAAGTATGCTACTTGGAATGAATTCCTGGTGGAATTTGCATCACATCTGTTGAAAATAATTCTTCAGAAAGACTCCTCAGTGGCAACTTATTTTCAAAATCAGGAATGAGAACAGGATAAAATGTGAAGTTCTTATGCCAAAGTTATATGTACACAACAATATTTTCAAGGTGACACTACCAAGAATATGTTCTTCTACTACAATAGAGGAGAACCTCTCTCCCTATCCTTTTAGCCTTCTGGAGCGCTATGAAAACCTCTTCTTCAGGAATTGGGCTTGAACGGAGGTTTTGCTGAGAGGTTGTTTGTCCTGGTACTTGGTGGGAACAGGGTACCTTGCTTTGTTCTTAACTATGTTTTATGGATTGTGGTGAGCTGAGCCACTTAGAGTCATTGTATGAAACAGCTGGCCATAAAAGTCTCATAAATAAAAAGAAAATACTGAATTCTTTCATGAAAGTTATATATACCTAACATTGGAAGAAATGGTTTTGTATAAGTATTGTGAATGAATATGTTCAAAAGGAACCCAGCTGTCCACTTGCAGAAGAACATGTTTCTTGGAACCTATGTTCCAAAAGTTTACCTCAATTTCAGAAAGAACAAAGCCTGTGCTCATGAGGTAGTAGTTGATATTGGATTTTTCTTTGAACAGAGGTTTACTTTACTACCTTTTGAGAAGGATGCTAAACCTCTGTTTAAATGTTTCTTACAGACATCGTTTAGCTCTTTCTGCCTACTTCACCAAGCCTCTGAACTGGAGTCAGCTTGGACACCTGGCAGGTACAGAGAAAGAGACCAGTCTAAAAGAATTGGACTCTTCCTCTCCCAGATAGTATGGCCTTGGAGAAGAGCAACTGGTAAGTAAACGGGAAAAGAGCATGTCCATAGCAGCCTAAAGTGGACATTGGTGCCAGATGATTCCACCTTCTAAGACTTACCTGACTGCATAACAAAAGAGTGGTTGGTGAAGCATATCAGATTGTATTTGCTTCAAAACCTGTCTCAGGATAAAGTGAAATATCACCAGTACAATAAAGGATTTTTAAAGGCTCCCTTGGTTATTGGGATGAAGGCTATGCAGAACACAGAGGTGGCTGTGGTGGCTTAGATCCACAGTTAGATGCAAATAAAGAAAGGCTGTTAGACCAGATTTACTCAGAATGCTAAGGAAGATTCTGGTCTAAAATCCTCACCTGGTGTTATTGAATATTTCTTTTTTTCTCTTTGAAATAAAATGTTCTTCATAGTTGCTAGTTTCCTTTTAGTTCTCAGCCTTTATCTCTGAAGCTTGAATGTAAAATCTCCCCTATTGCCAGCTTTCTTATGGTGCAAACTGTTTATCTGCTATGAGTATCAGCCAAGAAAATCCATGACGAAAAGGCTGTCAGCCTCTTGAGGATATAGCACATTTTGGGGAGTGATTACCTGCCTGCCAACTACATCAAAAACTGCCACCAAGATCACATTTTATCTTTAATTTGAGCATTAGTGTAAAAACTCTTTGGGGAATTCTTCTAAATTTGATTACATCTTGAAATGAACATCTTGCATCAGGGGAATTAGCAGTATAGTTTTCTTCATTCCATTCATTTTGTCTCATGCAGCTGTTACCCATCGAGCTATTCTCCATCAGAATAAACAACATTATGCAGACATTGAAAAATATTAAGAAATAGCAAGCAAAATAAAGGCAGGAGATTAAAAAAAAAAAGAAATATAGCTAAACCTTGATATATCTTTCCATCTTTGTGAATCATTCTTGGTTCTATTCCACCACCTCTATATAGCAATTCAAACACTGCTTTTTGTTTTTTAGACTTTACTTTTCTCTACTTGAGGATCTAATCAACTGAATCCAGCCAGGACTTTTTAAGTCTTCCTTTTCCTCTTAACCTACTCACTTTTCTTTCATATACTCATTTTGTGATTTGAACCTCAATCACTGTCTCTGTATGGCCAAGCCAATTCAATGTATTTCCTTTAAATTGGCTGCTTAGTTTTCAATCCACATTCATTTAGCACACAACTTCTGACTCTTTTTTTATTCATAACTCACATACTTCTTAAATCATCAATTCATCTACACTTAACTTGCCTTTATATTCCTTGAACACATCCCCTCTACACTTTCAAAAAGCAAAACAGATGGAACCATGCTTTTTTAATAAAAATTTATTCTTTAAAGAAGGTTGTTTACAAACTATTACCTTTCCTTGCGTGTTTTCCCATGTTGCAGATTCCCATGTTTGCATGTTTTCCCATGTTGCAGATTCTCCATCCATTTCCCTGTCTTTAGAAAACATCCTACCAAAATATACCAATTCCTCTATTTGCTCTGTTTTCAGTTTCATAATCCATATTACACCATACAGTCTACCTAACTTTGTCTGTAAATCACCAGGGTTCCCATGATACCATCTGCGGAAAACAATGTATAATACTCACTGATGGTGTTCTCTAACCACTTTCTTGCTTATTTTAATTTTAATTTTTAGTTTATCTTTTATGCTTAGGTTTTTGGTAGGTTGGGCTATATGTAGGTTTTTTTTTTGCATGAAGACTGATAGAAAGAATGAGTTAAGCAGTTCTGCTTTCTCTCTGCTTCCTGTTACTTCCTTGCCATCTTCACTCTTTAGTGGATCGACTATTTCTTGACTTTTTAAACTTATTATTTATACTTTAACTACTCTATCACTTCTTCTCTATTAGTAAGAATTAGGTCCAATATAGCTTTTCCTCTAGTTCCCTCCTCTACTTTTTGGATGACAAAGTTGTCAGCTAATTTGCCCCAGCTCCTGCCCACCTAGTAATTTGAAAGCATGCAAGTGTGAGCAGATGAATAGGTACCATTCAGTGGGTAGGCAACAGTGTTCCATGCACCTCAGCTATAATCGTGCTGGCCACAGGACTACAGAAATGTCTTGAGACATCACTGGTTCCCTCAACTAAGAAATGTAGGTGAGTACCACCCCTTTGAGTCAGACATGACTGGACAGGAAAAACCTTTACTTTTACTCTTATCACATTCAACAATCAATATTCAATTTTATACTTGTGCAAAACATTCTATAAACCAATCTAGTCACTGTATCTTGCACTTTCACTAAATCAATCATAATTTTGCTTTCTACATAGATACACTACTCTTGAGCTGCTAACAATAAAAATTAATTTCTGTACACATCCTGTTTGGCCCTTCACTTTCTGCTCTCTCTCATTGGGCATCCACGGGGGATGGAACAAGAGAGATCAAGTGATCACAGACATGGTGATATCATTACACAATGCAATGACTTATATATCTGTGCTAGATATTGGAACCAGGTATATGAGGGTAGCTGACATGTCATTCTATGTATACCCACAATTTGATAACTTCACCCTTTGCCGCAAATGCATTTCTTGTTCTCTGTTGATCAGAATTCTGCAAAAGACCAGAAACTTTGTAAAATGACAAACTGAAATCCAGTAAAATAGTTTTGCCTGAATTTTAGTAGAAAGATGCATACCTGTCATGACCTTACTAAATCTATTGTCCTGCAAAGACAATAGATAAATTACAAGGTCAGTCTTTATGTGTGCATGTGTGTGTAATGAGTATAAGTACAATGACTATTACTGAATTATAACAAACAATGACATGATGCACATTTGAATATTAGAGGTGTTGATTGTTTAAGCTAACATTTCTCTTTCTGGATTATTTGTATTGTTGATTGTTTCAGAAAGATTCCTGTTTGTTGAGGTTCCATTTTTGCAAATCTTTCTCCTGAGTTCAGGCTCAGTTCTGATGCAGAAGTCCACTGTCCGCATATCTTAAGTTTAGCACTTGCAAGATTGTTTCAGGGCTGCTTAAGAGCCCCTGTTGAGGTGGGTGAATTTGCATGTTATGAACTCCATCTTTGAAATCTACCAGCAACAAAACTGCACCTACAGCTAGAAGTGGTAATCTAAAAAAAACCATAACCTTTCAGGTCTATATCCTTTTTTCTTCCCTCTTTCCACATTTATTTTTAATTCAAAAATAGAATACTTTATGCATATTCAATGGCATCCAATGGAGTCCTTTGTATGGCCTAAGGTCTGCCTTTCTGCTCTGTTTTCAGCTTCAGCTTTAGTTATTTGCAACCTTCCAAAAAGTCTGTCCCCAGTTTAACTCTGTCTTCATGTTTTCCTCTATTATTCCCACAAACAGAACAAGTCACAAATGATGCTCCTGCTGGGGTTTTAAATGAAAGCTTTCTTGTTCCTAGAGGCACTCATCTCTCTTCTCCTTTGCAAGACACTTTTTGAGCTCTGACTCATTAGCTTATCCTCAGAGGAGTTGATTACCAACTGCTAGTAGGTTGACAACAAAGAAGTCTGGCTCTTCTGAAGAAATTTCAGTTTGTAGCTGATGAGCCTTACACATTTATATCTGTATTCTTCTCTTTCTCTTTACATGGGATCTTTTAATTAAAGCAGAAACAAGCAATCCACATGCAGTGTAGATTTTGGTACAAAGCATTTTGATGGAGAACAAGGGAGTGTGTGTTATCCAAAAATCAAATAGTGTGTTTTAAGTGAAATAAACAGGTATGCACTTTCAGGATTATTACCTTCCATTAGATATTTCTCCAAATTTGTCACAACCTTTCTTAGCTCAAAAAAAAAGGGGGGGAATTTGAATATTTTAAGATAATGTGTGAAAATGCATTTCTTAGGGAAATACATATATTAAGTACATTTTAGAATAAATGGAGCACAATTCCAATGCTCTATTTAAGCACTGTGTACATGTTTTCATTTGTCAGTCTAAAATTTGGGATTAAATATATGTGAAATTGATTTGGATTGGAAATAGACTTTCTCAGTATAAGAAGTTTGCTGTCCAGCTCAGTTTTTTGGAGTTTCTTCCTGCTTAAAAAAAAATATTGATGACTGTGTAGAGCAATATCTTCAGTCTGGCATGCAGTAAACTACAGTTTTATCACAGTTATGGAAAACTCTTAACTTGTTCTCTTTTCTTCAGGTGGTCCCATGTATATGTACAGTGAACACGTATACATGGTAGGCAGGGAAGGCATGACAAACTCCATCCACATTTCTTATGTTGGTTTGCCCTTTAGTAAAGTCTTAGTTTTATGGACCTCCAATCAATGGTGTTGGAGCCATGAAATGACATTCTTCAGACAATACAAGACTTCTTGCCTGGCAGCAGCATTTGCAGAGGATAAATGAAAAGGGAGTCCAGATCAAAGAAAGGTGAACTGGTGCATCATCATGCAAGCCCCGCCCCTTTTATTGGCATTACATCATTGTACACATGTCCCCAAAAGGTAGAGCTTGTGCTGGGAAGCTGTCACTTCACTGTCACTTCACTCTCACTTTTTCATTCCTGGGCATCCATAGGGGAAGAGATCAGGTGATGACACAAACATGGTGATATCATTACACAAATGCAATGACTTACGTATTTGTTCTAGGTGTGGAACCAGGAACAGGAGTAGAGTTCAAAGCAGAAAAGGTTTACTTCATACTACCTATGCACAAGAATCTGATCTACTAACAGTTAAGCCAAATTGGCACTAGAGATGGGATAACAGAACCCAAGGGCCACTGGATTTAGGTCTCTTGTGGGAACATAAGGATTCTCAACTGATGACATATTTAATTCCGCCGTTGGGTTCCAATCTTTCATCTCCTAGAGAAGCCATTTTCATTAAAGCGACCAAAGCAGCAAAAGCCTGCAGTTGCTGCTACTTATGAAAGGCCATAGAGAAGCAGGTGGAAGCCATGAAATAAATTGGAAGTAGCGGTGAAAGAAAGAATCTTAAAAATTTCTAGAAAACCAAGCAAGGTGAAGCAGCCTCGATCTTACATATTGGTTTTAAATAATCAGCCAGTTGCTGAGTTGGAAGTCAAGAAGTAGAACCAAGCATTTATAAGGGAGCAACTGGCAATTTTCTAACCTTCACATTGCTGCTGCTTCAGGTGCTTCTGTCATTTAACTGGCTTATCCTTGTGCAAGAGGCTATTAGTAACCATGGTTTTTGCTGGAGGGGAAACTGGCAGCCAATGAGCAAGGCATGGCATTAATTTGATATTGGTTCCCTTTCCCATCCTAGAAGCCAGAAAGGAGGAAATCAATTTGTCTCCTTTTCTGTCACTTTCTCCTCTAGACTAATGTGAACTACTGCTTCAATTCAACAGATTGTAGAATCTCCCTGGTTGTCACATTAAGAATTCACAATTGGAAATGAGAAGAATAGTATTAAAAATTATTGTTGTAAGGTCACTGTTTGTTTATGTAGGAGTTGGGAAAATGCAATGTAAATAAAAAAAACAGGCTCATGAAATTCACTAACAGTTTATACCACGTGTATTTCAATTAACATGAGGATCCGTAGAAGACACTTTTTATTGCTGGCTTTCATTTAAAGAAATTGGGCAATGTGAAATTCTAACAGTTGTTTATTTCAGCTCTTCTTAAAAGCTTACATTTTTTAAAAATAAAAGATAAACCCTCATTCATTTAAAGTGATTTTTCTGCAACAAAAACAAAACAAAGCAAAACAAACTGCTAGAAAATTAATAACTTATGTGAACATTCGAAGCTATAAATGTTATGTTTTACTTCTACTGAACTCATTCTGGGTATTTTTGAATCCTTAGAAATTGCTACCTTGCTTTGATGGGATTCCCATTTACATAGCAGCAAGAATATATCATGTTATTCTTTTTTTTTAACTCAAAGAAGTCCAGACACCACCACCACAATAATAACAATAATCATAACAACAACAACAACAATAATGGGAAAATAGTGAAAATGGAAGAAATCAAGATACCTTTAGAAATAACAAAAGAGTCAATGAAAACAATCACTGCAAATACCTGGGCAGCCTTCAAGCTGATATCAAGTACACTGAGTCAAAAGAAGGTTAGAAGTGAATGTATCATGAGAGTGAAGGTCTTAAATTCAAACTAAGTGCAGGAAATACCAAGGCAATTAACACCTACCAGTTCCAGTCATTCGGGATAGTGGATAACTGGGCCCTTCATCTAGGCAGCAATGTTGACAGACCCTATTTATTAAGGAAAATAAGTGGGTTTGGAATGTTGTAGAAGAAAAAAGACAGTTGAAGAAGAAAAAAGGACATTGGAAGAATATCTGAATGACAGAGGAAAATGCACTGAAGTATGCTATGCAGGGGTGGGAGTCTATCGGTTCAGACCGGTTCTATAGAACCGGTTGTTATGATTCTCAAAGAACCAGCAAATCTTGTTCCTGGCTGGTCCTGCCCCTCTCTGCCTCCCCTCCCAGTCAGTCCTTATTGTGCATGCGTGATATCTCATGTGTGCCTGACATCGATGACTTTGTTTCCCCTGCCCAGTCATTCCAAGGTATTTCTTTCCCCCCTCCAGATGATCAGCTGTCCGATGATCAGTTCTGCTTGGATCCCCCTCGCTGTCTTACTGCTTCACCCAGGAAGCTTCACAGAGGCCCAGGAGGCAAAAAGGGGCATGCCGGGGGAGGGACATGGTGGGTGGGAGTTGCGCCCACCATGATCTATTTTTTTGCCTTCTTGACCACAGGGAAGCTTCCTGGGATTAAAACCGTCCCCTCAGAAGGCTTCCATAAGGCCCAGGAGGCCCAAAAATGGAGCACATGGGGGTGCTGCAGGCCTCCTGGCTCTGTTTTTTCCTTCCTGAGCCCCAGGGACGCCTTCTGGGAAAAAAATGCCCCCCAGGAGGCTTCCCTGAGGCCCAAGAGAAAAATGGGGGGGGGGTTGCTGTAAAAAAGAAAAGAAGCCATGCCCACCCAGTCACATGGCCATGCCCATCGGGCCACACCCACATAACTGATTGTTAAAAAATTTAAATCCCACCCCAATGCTATTAAGTATGCCATAAGGACTTATTGAGTACTAGAGAAATTAATCTGATCTACAAGAAAAACCAAATGAAGAGTAGAAAAGAGACATGGCAAGGGAAAGTATCACCTGGTCAATACATAAAACATAGCAGTAAAGAGCAAAAAGATACCTTTTCTTCATATCTCTTACCTTTATTTTTTATTTCATTTTTATCTAACTAATTTTGAGAGTTCAATGCACAGGAGCATTCCTCATTTTATTTCCACCATGGCAAAGAAGAGGGCAGCTATATGAAAATAATAAACAAACTTTCAACTTCCTATATTGTACTTCCAGTAATGTTGCGCTACTAATTTTTCAAGATGCGTGGAGGTACAGTGGTATCTCAGTATTGATCCTTAAGGGATGCACGCTGACTACTAAAAATGATGAGTACCAAACAAACATCCGACTCATCACATGATCCTTTCTTTCAGTTGGGAAGGACTTCCAATCTGTTCCTTTTCCTATGTCAGTGATCTTTCCAGCATGGCTTACTTCCTGTACACCTTCTGCAGCTGTCCCCCACTTCCTTTTGCAGCACATCAAGTACCAAACAAACTCTGGGTACCAGGACATTTTTGTGTCAAAATATCAATTTGGTCAAGAACCAAATGTTTTGAAGTAGTTGAGTACCAAGGTACCACCTTGTTGTTTTTTTTTAGAATTAGAATTTTGTGTTGGCCAAGTGTGATTGGACAGACACACAAGGAATTTGTCTTGGTGCAAATGCTCTCAGTATACATAAAAGAAAAGATACATTTGTCAAGAGTCAAGNAGTAGTGAAGACTTTGTAAATCGTTGAACAGTATTGAGGGAATTATTTGTTTAGCAGAGTGATGACTTTTGGGAAAAAACTGTTCTTGTGTCTAGGTGTTCTGGTGTGCATAGTGTTGTTTTGAGGGTAGGAGTTGAAACAGTTTATGTCCGGGATGTGAGGGGTCTTGTAAATATTTTCATAGCCCTCTTTTTGACTTGTGTAGTATACAGATCCTTGATTGAAGGCAGGTTGGTAGTAATTGTTTTTTCTGCAGTCCTAATTATCCTCTGAAGTCCGTGTCTTTCCCACATCTTTGAGATAGACCACCAGATTGTCATTCTGATTATGCTTTAAAATGCATATATGAAAATTTATATATAATAACTCAAAAACAATGGTTGGATTTGAGAACTCTCATTGTGCTAATTTTTACATACCGTCAGGGCTGAAAATATCTGTATTGATGTCAATCGGGATAAATCAGATAGAATTTTTCTTTTTCCTCTTAAATAATTGGGAAGCACCAGGAAGAGTGTGAGCCAACACAAATACACTGTTAGCACCTGCTTTGCAGTCTACCTTTTTATATTACTATCAATTAGTAACCCACTCTAGTCTGTAATGTCTAGTTCCTGCTATAAGAAGTGTTGGCCTTTTTACAATAATGTGCTAATTTGTCTTAACAAGATGGGGAACCACAACAACAAAGAATTTGGATGTAATTAGATAGACACATTACCTCATGTACATGCAGTTCTCTTCTGTCCTGCTCTTTTTCCATAACATGCTTCTTAGACTTTTGAGTTAGTCCAGTATGAGGCCTGGCTTGAGCAACTCAAAAAGAAATTGAATGTTTAGATCTACTCTTAAATATGAAATAAATTAATAGATGCCATTACATCCTATCCTCAGGTTTTTATTTTAGGGGATTATTTTAACAGATTAAAATACTGGCTTTCTTTGATTTTCACATGATGTACATTGACAAAATTGCAGATTACTTATCTTCATGAGAGGCGCCCAGGACATTTCTTCATTATGTTTGCCACAATGGCAAGCTAGCATTCTAATTCACTATTTTTCAAACTGAGCAACTTTAAGGTGAATGGACTTCAACTCAGAATTCTCCAATCACCAGTTCTATTTAACATCAGAAAAGAGCAGTCCCAGATGGCTAGGTCTCAACTTCATTCTGCATGTCTTTCCTTGACTAAAGTCAAGCTTAGGAAAAAGTCAGTCTTCAACTACTAGGGCCCAGTCCCATTTAGGTTAGCTGACATACTTGCTCTGATTGCTTTCGGCTCACCTCAACAGATGACACAGTCAAAGTGAACCCCTTTAGATGGGATCAAAATATTGTCACTTCCTTCTTTTCCTGAATTTTTTTTAGAAATTAGGAGCATATAATGAACAAAACATGAGACTCATGCCATACACTGAAATCTTTTCGAAACCACTTTAAGTTTCCATAAATTGGCCCAAATATTTCTGTTTAAAATTATTTTAAAGGGCACAATGACACTTCTGCAAAGCTTAAGGTATCTATTTTGTCCATTGAAACTGCAGTCCTGCCTCCCCAAAAAATGTCAAAAGAAAAAAGAAAAAAAGAGAAAGGAACTTTGATCTTACTTTATTTGGAAATATCTTGTTCTTCCATTGAAAAGAGGAGAGATGGTTCCTGGTGTTTTCTCTTGATCAGTAGAGGGAGATATAACATTAAATAAATAAATAAATAAATAAATAATCACTGCTGTGCATCCAGTTTGCAGATAGTAGTCAATGCAGGAAGGAGAAAAGATAAGTTCTCTAATCAGTGCTTTTTATTACAAAATTTATATCAGAACAAAGCAGGTAATATAGAACTGCATTTCCAGTCTCTTTTGTTCAAGTTAAGAGTTTTAACCTATTCTCATCTTATTTATACTATGTTTTATATATTTTTGTGATTCTACTTTCTACTTTTTACTCTATTTTACTTCCTATATTATCCAAGATGTTATTTTATTTGTTCTTTACACTGAAGGCCTCTTAGTGCAGATGGCTACAAAATAAAGATAAAAACACATAATAAGAAAACTAGGAAATAGGAATACATAAAAATACCTTCTTCAAATTAGCCAGGAGCTAATGGCACACTGGAACATTGCTGCTTCAACTTTCTTGCAGGCTATTAACAGGATAGGGCTGCATATTTTACCACAAAAAAGGCCAGTTGTGTAACCCAATTATACAACTTCTCTCTACTTTGGTTTAATGTTTTGTTTTAGCCTTGCCGAACCAAACCAGCCAGCACCGGCCCAAGTTCTTGTATGTGCACAGCTGGAGTTTTGTTTTAAGCCTGGATTCTGTGTTGGAGATGCTGCTTAGGTCTTTAAGTCCTGCCAGTATTTGGAGCTGCCTTGCATATTTGCTAGCACCCTTCTCTCTCTCTCTCTCTCTCTCTCTCTTTAGTCTTTAAGTAAACTTTATTTAAAAGAATTAAAAACATACAACTTTAAAAAATACAAAAACAATGGTATGTAAATAACACATTCCTCTTTACACTGGTATCGAAATTGATAAGTCCTAATAATCAGTACTACTAATAATAAAAGATACAGTAAATATATAATGATAATAATATAAAAGAAAAGAGGATTTAAAACCTTTGTTATTCTTATGCATTTCATATAGACAGCTGAATATAATTTGTTTCTTGGGTTCATTTGCATGTTTTCCCCTTGTAATCTACCCAATT
>BHFT01064286.1:0-42939 GCA_004320025.1 Laticauda laticaudata | reverse complement strand
TTTTCATAATGCATATAACATTTACTCAATGAAACATATCAATCACAATGTAAAAGTGTTGTTTCGAAACACATTGAAAATGAAATCTCATGAAACCTTATTTGATTGAATTCATTGGAAATAAAGGACATACTTCTTTGTAACTGTGCAGGAGATGAACCACTTCAGTTTCTAGTAATATTGAAGGACTTATGCTTTAACTATCCCAAAAAGAACTAGCTATTAATTTTGGCAAAGAAAAAGGAAACAACGACAGTAAAATGATTCATGCAGATTTAGAAACATCTCTTCCAAAATTATGAATCAGCTGAATTTGCAAATAGTCACAACTTCATATACACTTGGTTCCTTTTTAAATAAAGGGGAAGGGGGTTATTCCCAGTCCTTTATATGCCTGGCACAGATTTGCATTCATATATTATAATTTTAGTTTGTATTTCTCCAGGTTTCCCAGGTCAATATAAGTGGGTTTTCTATATTTTCTAATCACAACAGCTGTCCTGAGAAATAAGCTGGATAATGAATTAGTAGAGAATCAGTGTGGTATAGCAATTAAGGTATCAGGCTAGAGAGTAGGAAACCACACATTTTCATTCTGAATTCTCATCCTGTTGCAAAACTAGTTGGATGGCCTTGGGAAGTATCCCTGTCTTAGCCCTAAGAAAGAGACAAAGGCAAACAATTTTTAACAGCCTTGCCAAGTAAACTTCAGGGACTAGTACAAGCAATCCACCAGGAGTCAGCACTGACTCAAAGGCATGAGCGAAAATGAATTAGTAACTGACCCAGGGTTATCAAATGAGGTTCATTATCCAGATGAAGTATTAATTCTGGTCTTATATGTGATTCATTTGTACTGCTGACTTCTATAGTTTCTAGTCTTGCTTCATGGTTGCTTCATCCCAAGTGGAATGTGCTACTCTTTCCATGACTGTTTATGATGTGGCACACTGCACTCAATGGCACTTATATATGAAGAGATATGGTAAAACTTGGGTGAAAATGTGCATATTGAGAAAATTGTGTGCAGAAATATATACTCTTTGTTTAAAAAAATATACTATGCTTTTTAATCTGCAAAAGTGATAAAATAAACAGTTAATATAGCAAAACTTAGAAATAGTTAAGTGAGAATGGGGAGGTGTCATTGATGGTGGTAAGTCAGATGAAATATAAAAGGGGGACCACCTATCCCAGTGGTGGCTAACCTTTTTGGGCTTCCATGCCGAAAATGGCATGTGGGCTTGTGCATGCACACTCGCATGCCAGCATCCAGAAGGCAATGCGTGTGGGGGGCCCCATGCTCCCATGCCCCCTGCACATGCACACATGACCCGTCTGCGTGCCCCATGCATCTCTGTGCATGCACACGAGACCCCTCCGCAAGCCTTGTGCATCTCTGTGCATGTACATGTGTCTCCCGCACCCCCCCCACCCCTGTGCATACACGCCAGATACCCAACAATCAGCTGTCAGGTGGGCGGCGCACGCGTATGCGCAGTGGGGCTCTTCCGGGCAACTTCCACTGTGCCGGCAGAAATAGCTCTGTGTGCCACTTCCGGCATGCATGCCATAGGTTTGCCATCAGGGGCCTATGCTATCATGACAATTAATGCAATAGTTCTCTGAATAAAATTAAGTCTTCTGTTTCTGTAAAAAGGCAGAATTGATTGCTCACTAAATCTAAAAAAACCCTGTAGAGATTGTTAAGTCATAAAATATTATTTTAAAATACCAATGGTTATATAGATCAACAGTGGAGAAACTGTGCACCTTCCAATCTTTTAAATTATGATTCCCAGCCCACATGACTGACAAAACCTGGTAGGATCCTCTGATATAGGTGTCTTTTAAGGAAATTAGGAATCAAAACCTAAACAGAATGATTAACTCAGCATGCCAATTATCAGCATTAGCAGATATTTTCCACCAACTATGTTGAATATAAATAATATAGTGAACTATCAGTTTCAAAGACTAAAGCAAAATATTAAAGCAAAATATCTCTTGAATCTGAATGGAATTTTAGGCACAAGTATTTCATATATTCTACACGACACATTTAATGCATGTATTCATCTGCCATCATCAGGCTTCTGTGTAGACACAGAAGTGTCTACACAGAAGCCTGATGATGGCAGATGAGATTCTGCTGAAACGTTGCTACAGTTTTAACAGAACTACAATGACGTGGGATAATACCTGAAGAAAGCTAATAACAGCACAACATGTAAGTACCTCGCAGAGCTTAAAAAAACATAATATATATAATATATGTTGTGTGCTGTTGGTGTGTGTGTGTGTGTGTGTGTGTGTGTTTTAGCTTCCTTCGGGTATTATCCCACGTCATTGATAGTGCTGTTAAAGTTGTAGCAACGTTTCAGCAGAAATCCCATCTGCCATCATCAGGCTTCTGTATGGATGTGGGTCTCACAGCTTCTGGTTTCAAATTCGAGGCTGGTCCTAATTCTGATTGGCTAGGAGCCTGGGTCTGTGTTACTGGACTGGAGTTTGATTGGTTGGTGTTTCTGGTTTCTTCTGTCTGTTTGTGGGCTGTTGAGTTGGCTGGCAACACTCTTTCCTGTGTTGGAGGCTTTTCAGTGCAGCTTGGCTTCGTGTTGAATAGGAACAGCTGCTATCATTAGGAAAGCATTTATCTCCCTGGGTGCCTGTGGGGGGTGTTTGAGTTGGAGGTCATCAGAGGGAGTCTGTTTGTGCTCAGTTGTTTTGTCTGTTTTGGTGTTGGAGATCTTTCGTATTTGAGGAGTGCAAGGCTTCCAAATGAATTGACAGTCTGGTGGAATCATCTCTTACTATTCATGCTTCAGAGGTCCTTTTTTCAATCTCTTATGGCTTTCTCTGATGATTCTGTGGCTGGGGTTTTCTATAGTGGCTGGGTTTTAGTGCAATTGAAGTTGATGTTGTGACCTATGGTTTTCATTGTGTTGGACTAGTGAGGAGGTGTGTTCCAGCTTTTTACTGCATTTTTGTTTCATCTGGGCGGGTACTTATTCTTCTATTGGTCTGTCCAAGTATGTGGCCGGGCAGATGTACAGGAATTTCGTATATGCCTTGTTTTATCCAGGTTCAATATTTTCTTTGGGGTTTCTAGGATTGGCTGCGATTTTTTGTCTGTTTTGAAGGCCAGTCTTGATGTGATGCCTGTGTTAGTATCTTACGTGATTTTATCTGTAGTACCTCTATGTAGGGCAAAACAGCTGTTCCATTAGGTCTGTTGATCTCTAGGTTCTGTTTATGTTCTGGTGTGTTTTGTTGGAATCAAGTATTTTTGTGATTTTTGTTGTTTTGGAAGCCTATTGCTGTAATACTTCAGTCAGGGTGCTAGTTCAGTCTTTAATATGGTGTCTTATCTGCCAGGCGTTTGGCTTCTGGTAATTAGTGGTTTTCGCCATGGGAATTTATCTGTGCTGGTGGTGGTGGGAGTTGGGGTGAGTAGTGTTGGTGTGTGTTTTCTCTTTGGTATATGGTGTCCCAGGTGTGCCATTCTGTTCTTTTGTGATTATAACATCTAGGAATGGTAGTTGTTTGTTTATTTCCGGTTTTCCATGGTGAACTGATTTTGGGATGTGTTGTTGTTTAGGTGTGTTAGAATTGTTTAAAGGTTTCTTTTCCATGGGGCCACAATCACAAATGTGTTCATCGATGTATCTTAGCCATAGTTTGGGTTTGTGGTGGCATATATGCCAGGCTCTGGATTCGAATTCTTCATGAAACAAGCTTTTGCAATGACGGGTGACAGTGGTATCCCAAGGGGCTTCCTTCAATTTTGTTTGTATCTTTGTCCTTGTATATGAAATATGTGTTGCGTTAGCGCAGTGGTTCTGTTAGTTCCATGGAGGTCGATTATAGCTGGTTGGTATTTATTTTGATGATTTCAAGAGTTTCTTTTATTGGCGGACTTAGTGAATAGTTGAAACCACATCGAAACTTACAAGCAGATCTTCTTTGTTCCACAGGTAGCCTTTGATATTTCTAGAATGGTATGAGTTTTGTACATATGAAGCTGCGGTTTCAGCAAGGGGCTGTAGTTGTTTTGCTAGTATTTAGCTGGTTATGTGTAATGGTGCTCCTATGGAGCTGACTATGCGTCTGAGAGGTATGCCTTCTTTTGTATTTTTGGGAGGCCATATAATTTGGGGCAATCTAGAAGATTTTTCTCTTTGGATGAACCGCAAGCTTCATATGTGCTTTTAAGTTTGAGGCAGCAACGTTTCAGCAGAATCTCATCTGCATCATCAGGTTCTGTATTGAGTTGTTATGTGGGTCAGGAGTCTTCACAGCCAACTGGCTTCCACAAAAACAAAACACAGCTTGATCCACAAAAACACACAAGACATAACAGAGACCTTAGAAGATCAACTAGACCTATGGAACAGCTGTCCGCCCTACATAAGAGGTACTACAGACAAAACAGTAAGAACGAACAGGCATCACATCAAGACTGCTCAAAAACAGACAAAAAATAGCAGCCATCCTGAGAAACCCCAAAGAAAATATTGACTGGGAAAACCAAGGCATATACGAAGTTCCCTGTGCATCATGCCCGGCCGCCGATACATTGGACAGACCATAGAAGAAATAAGTTACCCGCCTGGATGAACACAAAAATGCAGTAAAAAAGCTGGAAACACACCTCCTCATTAGGTCTTAACACATGAAACCACAGGTCACAACATCAATTCAATGGCCAAACCCTATTCCACTATAGAAAACCCCAGCCCAGAATCATCAGAGAAGCCATAAGAGATTGAAAAAAGACAACTGAAAGCATGAATATGAAGAGATGATTCCACCAATTGTCAATCATTTGGAAGCTGCACTCTCAAATAGGAAATATCTCCACACCACAAGCCAGGCAAACACCTGGGCCAAACACACTCCCTCTGATGCCTCCAGCTCAAACAAACCCCCACAGGCACCCAGATGAAATCTAACTTCCTAATAGAATAATAGCTGTCCTTTCACACGAAGCCAAGCTGCACTGGAAAGCCTCCAACACAGGAAAGAGTGTTTGACCAGCCAATCAAAGCGCCACAAAACAGACAGAAGAAACCAGAAATCACCAATCAAACTCCAAGCCAATAAACAACAGACCAAGACTCCCAACCAATCAGCGATTAGAAAAAAACCATCCTGCGCACAATAATAGGCTCAGCTTCAAATTTAAAACCAACGGCTGTATGAGACTCTGACCACATACAACTCAATACAGAAGCCTGCAGGATGCAGCATGAGAATTCTGCTGAAACGGCTACAACATTTAAAAGCACTACAATGACGGTGGGGATAATACCCGAAGGAAGCTGAACAGCACACATGTAAGTACCTGCGAAAACTTAAAAAAACATATATATATATGTATATATATAACATTTCCAGGGCTTAATAAACATCATGTTGTCTGGATATTCAATTTTCTTAACAATACATATTACATTCTTACTCTGCACCTCTTTTTTTCCAGCCACCAATAAAATAGATTCCATCTTTGATAATATTTTGTATCTTCTTTGCTTGCTTAGGCAACATATATACTAAAATTGGAATGATACAGAGGAGCTTTTCTCTTACTCCTTTTGTTCTGAAGAAGAATTTCTGCCTTTAACCTCATGAGGTGATATAGTCATCCTCTTCTGGGGGAGAAGAAGCAAATTTAAGCCTTTGTGAGTTCTATTTAAGTGGAATTAATGTTTGAAAAACATCAAGTAAATTTAAAGACTACTTAAAATGTGTGTGTGTGTGTGTTTAAAAGGCAGGATGGAATGATACAATTTTAGACCCTGCACATTTTCTCTGCATCTTATGAATAACAGAAATAATTTTTTTATCTTATTTTATTTTATTTATTTTGTCAAGTGATTATAAGATTACAGGTATAAGTATAAACTAACAGGACTAACAGGCTGCATGAACTTTTCTGGAAGGTTCTGATATTTGTTCATGGATACACTCAACTGTACAAAAACATTTTTTCAATATGATTTAGCTGAAAATATAGCAAAAAAGGAATACTTTCTATGAATAGTAAGCAAGACACTCAGAGATGGGCAGCAAATATATTTGATAAAAATAAATACATCAATCAATCAATCCATTCTACCAAGAGGCTAGGCCAAAAATTAGTTTAAATAATTAAGAAGTTTCATTGGCAATCGAAGTGTCACTCTTCATTTAACTTACACTGCCAAATGTCAAGTATAATTGTAATTTCATCAGCTAAACATATGAGAAAAGTGACAATGGTTTCCTTTTGCACAAAGTGATTGGGTAGAATAGACTGTGAACATTTTTCCTTCTCTCTCTTCAAGGGCTTAAGATAGATTTTATTTTAACTGGAAAATTAAAATTCTGGGGTAAGACTGTGGAGAACGATGTTGACAAAGTAGTTTGATTTCCTTTTCTGTACTTTTCTATCTTCGATTCCTTTTGGCTTACTGCTTTGGGTACCTTTTTTTGCACTGGGTATACTATGACTTACTCCCTAAAATGATAACATACAGATATGTAATGACTACACATTTGTGTGGATGTATGCATTCAAGGACTGGGAAGAAGTATATAGAAAGCAATTCCTACCTCCTCTATTACCCCAGTTGTAATATATGTGAACCACTGATGATTCTGGCCACATGTTTAATAACAGAAATTTCCTCTGGAAACACTTTGCCTATTATAGGTCACTGCTGCTTCTCTATTCTTAGACCATTTGGTTCACGGTTGCCTCTTGCCAACGCACACAAAGCTAGCCACTCCCTTGTCCCAAGAATAAGAATGCCTGGTTGCAATTTATTTTCTTATTAATTTTTTTGTAGGATTTCAAATGTTCCATCCTATTGGTAAGAGTTTTATTATATAATTTGAATGCTTTAATTATATTCAGAGCAAAATTATATTACTTTAGTCCTGGCATTGTAACTTAGGAGCAGAAAGCCATTAAAAGTCTCTGGGACAAACTTTTCCATAAACATGGTTAGGGATGGGAAGCAATTTCTATTGTTCTCAATTGCAGAACATGTACAAAATTGACTGTGCCTAAATTCAGTTCAGATTTGGCAGTTCTGTCTATGAAGTGACATCCCTTTGTTGATTTTAAGGCCAGATTTGGAACACAACACTTTCAATATCTTTTTCCTACTGGGGCTATCTATGTCTGAAAAATAATATTGAGGGTAACCTTTGATCCCCAAATGGTTATCTATCTTTGCCTTATGCATGTACCATACCTAAATTCTTTTACATTACATTACTTCTGAATGAACAACAGTACATAACTGAATGACAGAGTAAAAGGGTTGCCTATAAATATTCTTATTGAACTCATGGCACTTCCAGGAAGATGGAAAAATATATCATACTCACACTCGGATAATGTTCTGATATAGTGCTATAAGATATTATACTTAGCTGGCATAGAAAGCCAACTAGATCACCCTTAGTGGGTAGGAAGTCCCACAGACAAATAGACAAGAACACAGTGTCTAATCCAACAATTGTGTTACTTCATAGAGTTACTCCACTGGCCATAGTCTTAAATGATTGCAGAAAAATTTGAGGAACAATCTTCTATCAATGATATAACATTCAATGGTTAAAAATAGCCATCATGTTCAAAGATCATACATCATATATGGGATGTTGGGTTCATACAGCATAGAAGGAATCTAGCAAGCCGTGAATGTTAACAACATGCTAAGCTTGGCAGAAAATGTATTTTTTCCATATATCAGAATACATTTCTTTAAAACTTCCAAATGATTTAATTCAATTATTATCCAAAGATTTAGCACTGAAAACATAGACAATCACAGTAAACTTACGCATAAGCTGTAAACAAGACCAGTCTGTACAGCATTTACAAGTGTTGAACTCAAATGTCTGAATTTCAGATTTGGAAATTTTTTATTGTAGATTTTTGTTATTGTTCTGGGAAAAACTATTGATGTGGCAATGCAGAACAAGTGCCAAAAGTTCTTGCCATGCAAATCAGATAAACAGGATTATACAAATAAAAACTTGGTACCCTGATTTAAACATATTTTATACTCTAACTCAAAGGGGCAAAGCCTATTTGCCGACAAGATCAACTCCGTGGGAGAGGGTGACCAGCCTAAATTCCTCCCAGGATCTTATATGTACTGAGAATAGATTACAACCATATTCACCATCTTGAACTACTTATGAAGTAATAAAGATAGGGTAAAAATAAACAAACTTCAGAATGTAGCAGGATGGACATTGGTAGACACGTCTCATTGTCCCCAGGTGACTCTACTGCTGCTAGCTGCACTGATCATCAGTCAGTTTTTGGGTACAATTGAAGAAACTGGTAATAACCTATAAAGTCCTTCTTGGCCTAGAGCCAGGTTATTTGAAGAACCTCCTGTCTCTGGTTGTTTCTATCCATCTGGTGGCATCATGTAGAGTGGATATGCTTTCTAATAAGCAGTGTAATTCAGGGGCCCCAGGGTTTCTCTGTCATGGAATAATAGGAGCTGCAGATGGCCTCCACCTACATGGTGGTTAGATAGGTATTAAAGACTTGGTTGTTCTTCAGGCCTTGCGGTAGGTTGATGGTGAAGTCCCTGTGGGGTGGCTTTTTGTGTCTGTCGTACTGCTGCTTATACATTTCTGTCTCTTATAAGGAAACTCTTATTCTTGTTTTTCAAAATGTAAACTGTCCATACATGTTAGGAAGCAAGCAGCCTCTAAATTGTTTAAATAAAATATGTAAACTTGTTTACAAATATGTAAAGTTGTTAAAGTCCAATACTTTAACAACTATCTCATACTTATTTCTCTTCGCATTGAGGAATATAAAGACAAAATACCACACACTGGGACATTCTCTTCTAGCTGCTGTTTGGATCAGTTCTTGCAAAAATATTATCCATTAGAAAATGGAGATTGTACCCACTAGAGAAACTAAGGAAACCCACACAATTCAGAAATGATGAAACAATTCAGGTGCAGTGTCACCTGTACCTGAACAGATAGCCCTTAATTTTGAACAATTGGAAGCGGAATTAGGCAATGGCAGTTGGGATTTCCATCACTAAACAGTGAAGTTATAAAGCAACAGCAATCCCTCCAGTCCTGGTTGCTGTTGTTTACTGAATTCCACAGTCATTAGATGAGGCAATGCCCTGCTAGCTTTCCACAATCAAATCAATGGGAATGCCAACAGAAAGTTGCAAGTTCCAAGACTGCAAGCAGGTAAGTGGCTGTTGTCAGATGGAGGAAAGGGTGGGAGGTACTATGTGGGATGAGTACCCATGGTGTGATGTAATTGGGAGAGGGCACATGGGGCTGCACAGGGGTGGGTGAGTCATGGAGGATGCATAGGGGTGCATGAAGTCACCAGGCATGTTAGACATGTGCATATAGGTCTGGTGTGTAAGAGATATGGTGCAGGTTGTGAAGAGTGTGAAAAATACAAGAAAGGTGCTGCATGAATTTCAGAAAATACACAGAGAGCATGGGTTGGGGAAAGAGTGTAGGGTGCTTGAGTGGCAACCACGATATGAGACCAAAGGGAGAGTGTGCAAGTATGGGACACTTACTCCAGCAACTGGTGATTTTCCCTACTTGCCCCCTCACTGACTTTCATGGGGAAATTGGCAAGGAAGGTTGCAAATAACAGACACATGGTTGTGGGGTGCTTGGCAACTGGATGTAAGTGCAAGCAGGTTGCAAGCGTCCAGATTGCAATCACATGACCATATTGAGGCTGGGATGGCTGGAACTACAAGGACTGGCCATAACCACCATTCATTCAGAATTATGATAACTTTGAACAGTCTTTGACTGTTATCATAGGCTGAAATATATTTGCATTTGATATTGGGATGTAAATATGAATGACAGAGTGTCAGCCTTACAAGGTAGACTAGACAGGAAACATGACCAAATGGGCTAATTTTACTTTATTGTAAGGTTACATTGATAGAAACTTGTAAGTCTCAAAGTACTTCTCTTCTTCATTTCCCTTTACAGCTCCCAAACTAGGAAGGATTTCTAAACCACACCCCTGTTACAGGCTGCAGTTCATTTAACTGACTATTCCCTTGATTGTGTGTTTTTAAAAAAAAAGCTTTTATTTTTTAAGAAAAACATATACAAACAAAACATAAAACCATCTTACATTTTATATACATACAGTGTGTCAGTTGGTTACAAATCTTTTGTGCTATCCTTTCATAGNCAACCATTGATAAAACAAATCCCATATCATATAAAATTGTTTATCTTCTTGTTTTCTAATTTCAAATGTCAATTTACTCATTTCAGCACAGTCCATAATTTTCTTAATAACTTCTTCCTGCATAGGTATTTTTTCATTTTTCCAATTCTTAGCAAATACAATTCTAGCTGCTGTTAAAACATTTACAATCAAATATTTCAGTTCTTTATTATATATTTCCGGTATAATTCCCAATAAAAATATATCTGGTTTAAAGTCTATGTGTTGTTTTATCATTTTTTCCAACCATGTGTAGATTTTAGTCCAATCTCTTTTTCCATCCAAGCATGTCCACCACATATAGTAATTTGAACCAGGTATCTGTTGACATTTCCAACATTGATCCGATTTGTTCTTAAACATTCTTGCGATTCTCGTCGGGGGTAGGTGCCACCTGTAAAACATCTTGTACAAATTTTCTTTATATGCAGTTGACATTGTGATTTTATAATTTTGAGATCACAATTTTTGCCATTTCTCTAAATATCCAAAATAGTTATATACTAAATACTAAGCTGCTGTTGACTATGAAGGTTAGCAATATTAATTCTATACAATATGTAGAACTCTCAAAAGTTAAGGGACTAGAAAGTACAAATAATCAATGGGATATGCACACTTTACAACAGGCAAACCTCTGTTTGAAGAAAGGCAGAGGGTATTGATATTATCCATCAATCTATTAGCATCTGGAAAGCACACTGAGCAGGAAGGAACATGCGAACAGGAAGAGCTGGAAACACAGGGGGACAAATATGATATCATAAGCCTCATTGCATTTGGTGGGATAACACACAGTTGGAATATTGTCTTGGAAGGCTCCAATTGACTTAAATAGGACAGACTCAATAGAAAGGGAAGGGATATTGCACTGTACATAAAGCAAATGCCTGCAAAGATGTTTATGAAATGGAGTATGAAAATCCTGTTGAAAATGTTTGGGTGAGAATAAAAGAGAGTCTTTATTAAAGACTGTCTGGATAGATTAAAAAAATAGAAATGCTGCTATATCAGATGAGCAAACTTTCAAAGAGGGTTATGATAGTGACAATGCAGGATTTTAGTAGTCTTGGATGAGAATCTGATTCTGACAAGAATCAGAGGTCCAACAAATTCTTGTACCTTTCATTGACAAGTTCATTTATCAGGCAATGAAGAAAAAAGAATAAAACAATCTCCTACTCTGGATCTAATCCCTACTAACATGGTGGAATAGTTTCAAATTGTAATAATGAGAAGAAATTGTGTGGAATCTACTGGAGAAAAATCTATGCTAACAGGAACATTCTGAAAAATGAGATCCTGAAGGCACAACTGCAAACAATTTCTATTTGAAGGAAAAACAGAAGTTCATATGTGGAAGAATAAAAATATAAAGATCCCTTCTGATATAATATGTTAAAGAAACAGATATGGTTGCAGCATAATGTGGTTTATTTAATATTGGCTTTGCACCATCGGTGAATCTGGGCACTCTGTGCCTTAGTCTGTCATGCAACCTTAATAAAATAAACACAAACTAACAACTCATTTGTTTTAACTAAAAATAATAGATAAATCGTTGAAACAGGGATGGAAGGTCCCCAAATTGCAAAATACAACCTCTACCATTCTTCCATATTTCTGCTTCCTGAACAAAGCTGCTGAGAATTGTAGTTTGACAGAATCTGGATGATTAATGTTCTTTAGACCTGATTTAAAACAATTGTTCTAAGACATCCTCAAGATGAAATGACCAAAACTCTATTAGAACATTTGCTTTAGGGTTAGAACTTTTCTGCTTTCCCATACAGGATCAAGGCAGCTAAACTTATTAATTAGTTTCTTAAGAAAGCAGGATTGCAGCTTCATCCAGTGGAAAATGGAATTCCTGTGGGAGAAAAGGCAAAAGGAAGCTTGGGGTAACATTTTCCTGCTGTGTTCTTAAGTCAGTTCAGAAAAATGATTCTCCCTCTCAGTAGTGTAAATACAAAGCTAATTATAGCAACATATGGACATGAGATTAAGTTTTTATTTTGAATTCATAAAATATAAATTAGTTCCAGTCATTACCATTACTACATGCAGTGGTTTCTACTCCAGATGAGCTAAGCAATAGAGGAAACAATTTGGTAGAAAGAATTATGGATTAACCTTTTGAGTCTTTTCCCTACTTGTCCTCTTCATGAGATTAATGAGCACTGCCTGTGTATTCATATGGAAAAGCTCTCCTACTGCTTGGTATCTCTCATCTTAACTGGTTCTAAAGAAGCCTACAGTATTTCAGAGTCATGTCTCAAATGAATTTGGCTTTCAGTTATCTATCTATCTATCCCCCTCCTTCATGTCATTTTTCATGTTGACTTTTCAAAGGGAAGAGAACCTCTGTTTCCTATTACTTCCAATGAGTCAGTACATTGAAGGGAACTGTAATTTAGTGGACACTTAAACAATGACAGTAAATCTTCATCTTATTATAGCATTCACATGGCAGAACATAGAGCATCCCAAGAAACTGGTAAACAAGGAAGAAGCAAAATCTTGGTTTTTAAGAAGAGTCACAACATGTAGGGAGGAGAAGTCTGAATTACAGAGCTGGGATTTCTTATGATTACTCCTCTTTTTTTGGAAAAATTCTGGTCATTATTTATGGGACAAAGAACTGTAAATTCATAGGACATATAATTCCACTGTAAATTACATGCTACAGGTAGTTATAAAATGTAATGTTATTGTATCAACAATGCCACCAGGGCTCACAAGGAAATGTAGTTTGGAGTGTTCAAGATTTTAACCAGCCAGTTGCACCCTTTTCCTGGGCTTATGACACCATATTTACCTCAAAGGAAGTTAATATTAATTAAAACAATTATTTCCATGGAAGGTTATAAACAAAAACAAAAATCATTCATTGCGTTGCCTTGGCCTCAATGAAAAAAAAAAGAGAATGTATTTGAGAAAGGGAAAAAACCCTAGTCTTACTTTCAAGTTCCTTCTAATGTCCCCTTTGGCTGCCTAGTATTTGTACTTATAAAATTGTATTCTATGTACTGCTAGTGCTTAGGATATTTTTTGAAATGACAGAAATTCATAATTTTCCTTTGCTGAATTGGAAAATCTATGGAGATAATGAAATATGATGGCTTTAGTTATTCTAGTCCTTCCTCATTCAGCTCACGAATTGGGGCTTTTAAATTCTGTCAAATACTAGAATTAACATACAGTATCATCACACATGACAACAAAGCTACTTCTCAAAGTTTATACTTGATGATTGTGTATGCCAGGGGGTCAAACTCAAGGTTTGTGGGCCAGATCTGGTCTGCAGGGTGCTTAGATCTGGCCCACTGAGCTTCCCTGGAAACAGTGAAAGACCAGCCCACAGTGGCTCTGCCAGTGAAAACGGAGCTCGGGAGGGCTTTGCGTGGCCCTCTCATTGTCAACCCTGAAGCTCTGCTTTCACTGGTTGAGGGCTGCAGGGGGCTGTTGTGGCCCTCCCAAGCTCTGTTTTCATTGGCAGAGGGCTGCAGAAAGATCCCACAGCCCATCCCAGACCACCACAGGTGCCCCTGACACAAGTGATGCCAAGCTGGTCATACCCACCCTGGCCATGCCCCTTCCCAAGGTCACACACAACCCTGATGTGGCCTTCAATGAAATTGACTTTGACACCTCTAGTGCATACAGTCCATGAAATACACACCAAAGAATGAATCCAGTTGGATCATTGAAGGAGGTTTCCTTCTCATGCCTTTGTTGATGTGTAACACAGGACAAGAAACTTATACAGAGAGAATTATTCTTTACTGGGAAATCCTAAACTCTGAAGAGCAAATGATTGAGAATAAAGCATGGATGCAGATCTCTTCTCTGACCACGAGCCAACCACACCTGAGTTGTATCCTAGGGGCTTAATCCAAAAGCAGGTAGGACAAAGAAGTGGGCTGACATGTTCACTTAATTTCATTTCATCTATTATTTAAACATATTATTTTTCATATTTTAAATTAGTTTCTTCTTCTGACCACTCCATTTACTATTCACTATTAACTTTTGGAGGGTCTGCTGTCAAAATGTTTCAGGATTATCCCTACAAATATCTAAAATGATGCTCTCCTTGGGGAGGGAAAGGAAATTGGGCACAATTAAAACATTTAAATATAGCTGAGAGACTTTTTCTCTCATATAAGCTTGTCTAGAAAATGTGAGCATCTTTGCAAGTCTTGAATTATGTTTCCCATCAAACAATACTTGCCTCAATAGAAAATTGCTTGCTTTTCAATGACAGTAGCCATTATCAACTACTGTCCCCCAAAAACATTAGTCAACCTCTGAAGTCTTTCAGAATAAATAAATAAAATTATTCTACTTCGAATATTTTCCAACTAAAATCAAGGTTTTAGCTAACTGGTTGTATGGCTTTAAGACCTGCTGAATCAATTTCCCCATCTTGGCCATCCCTCAAATGGCAGGGCTCAAGCTGCAAGAACTCTGTCCACATTCTCAGCCTTCAAAATTGAAAACACTGCAAGATCCCACTTATCCCATTGGTTCTACCACGTGATATTTAATTCCAAGCAAACCTTTTTTTTTGCTTTCTCAGCAAGATATCTTATTAATAGCAATCAGACTTACATACCACTTTACAATGCTTTACAGCCCTAAGTGGTTTACATAGTTAGCATATTTCCCCCAACAATTTTGAGTCCTCATTTTACCCACCTTGGACAGATGGAAGGCTGAGTCAACCTTGAGCTTGGTGAGATTTGAACTGCCAAACAGCAGGCAGCAGAAGTAGCCTGCAGTACTGCACTCTAACCACTGCACCACCAAGGCTCATTAAACTATTTGTTCAAAAGAAAGTCCCTCAACCTGCCTACCTCAATAGAATGAGAGTCACCTTCCACAAGGTTTCTGGATGGCACTCTGTTGATGCCACATGGATGGAGAAACACTGGTGTTTCATTGTCCTGATTGCCAAAGACTAGGCCTGTACTTGGTTATATTCGGGTTTTCTTTTCTTTTGCTTTCCACCAGAAGTAGTTCAAACATCCTTTTGTTTCTTTACTTCCTGAGTTACTGAGAATCTTCCAGAATTTGTAGTTAAGAAGGTCCCACAAGGGCACTATGTTGTTTAATATACTTGTAAAAGTAAAGGTAAAGGTTTCTCCTGCCAGTTGTGTCCAACAGTTGTGGCCCTCCTCTCTAGGGGGAGATGCTCATCTGTTTCTTAGCTGAACAAGCCAGCATTGTCCAAAGACCTTTCTGTGGTCATGTGGCCAGCATGACAATACACCAAAGGGCATGGAATACTGTTACCTATCCACCAAAGTGGTACCCATTTATCTACTTGCATCTGCATGCTTTTGAACTACAAGGTGAGCAGGAGCCGGGAAGGAACAGAAGCTCAACCCATTGTGTGGCACTCAGAGCTGTCAAGCTTCCAGCTAACAAGCTTTAACTGCTGAGTCATTGTGCCTTGAATATACTTGTAGTCTCCCTATTCTAGAGGCTAACCAGTTTTGTGAAAGAACTGCTCCTCATATTGCAATGAAATTCTCCAAGCATCTGTTGAAAGTTGAGCAGATCACTATTCATTCATGCACACCCTTGCAGACAATGTAGGATAGCCTTGAAAGCAGTCATACAAATCTTCCAGAGGCTACTGTAGGCTCAGTGTTTTGAGGAGGGGCTCTTTGTACAAGCCTACTTGCTAAAAGTCACATCCATATTGATGGTAGAAAGTAAACGAACGGACTACAGGGTACTGATTCCATCAGGGAGCTGTTTCATGATCAGCCAATGAATGCTGTGGTTAGGTGAAATATTCTCCTAGTTACATGGATAAATGGCTTCCATATGGTGGAAGGTCTAAAAGGCAACATTGTGCTCTCATACAAAGCCATTACTCTTTGGAAACTCTGAAGGAAGATCTAAACTGCTATGCATTGTCAGAACATGTTCGGGCAATGAAAATACCAGTTCAGGTATATATTTTTAACAAAGTGTTGAACTCATTAGGAGACAGATTGGAATTTCTATATTGGAAGCTTCAGGAAAATACTGCCTCAGGTATACAATAAATTAGTACTTCATAGTCTGCCAAAGAAAATGTGGGAGTGTTAAAAGAAACCCTGACATGGCTTAAAAGAGAAATACCTCCTATAAATGCAACTGTCTTGTGAGTAGGGGCTTCTACAAAGGGAGCAAACATTGCAGCCTTCAGTGTTCCCAAACAAGAGCTTCTATTTCTTTCTTGTGAAATAGTTGAATCACTGGAGAAAAAAATAAAACAAAACACTCTACTTTCTACCCATGCCAGGAAAATTTGGAGAATGTAGTAATTTTAATTTTTGGAATTTGCAAATACTCCCAAGATTTCTTTGGATGAAGGATACTATATAGATTTTGCCTGGCTTTGCAAAGCTGAGCAAACTGAAATCTGCATTCATGGATACAGTGGAGAATTCTAAAAAGAGAACTTGGAAAGTAGCAATGAGCAAATCATTTAAATCTGATATATTCTCACCCCAAAAGACTGGTTTTGATTGTTTGGAAGAGGAAAGAGGATGTATTTTGAGTCTGGAGTGTTTTGCTGTTTGGTTTCAAGCATGAAACAAACATTGGCTGGTATCAGTTGTTCTGAGCACCGTGACTGGGACTGTTGTTTTTTTGGCTTGTGAGTCAGTGCCTTTTTCAAACTTTTTTCCAGGCTATGCAGTGCATGTCTTTGTTGCTAATATTTTAACCAAACCAGGAGAATCGCTGAGAGGAATATTAAAAGACATGAAGCAGTTAAGCATGTGCTATAACAGAAGAAAACTACTCATATCTTGTACTTGCTATTTTTTAAACAAAATTCTTTGTTCTGGAGAAGAATTCAAGTGAATGTATTGGTAAGTTTGCACCAGTGTTTTGCTTGTGTGGTACCGCAGGCAAGTACAGTAGTGCCAATAAAACATTACTCATATATAAAGTGTGCTAATTATGCTCAAATGTAAATACAAAGATTAGCGGTGCAGAGTTGATGTGCAAATTCTCGTCTCCTGTTGATGTTAAGCTTCAAGAGCCACTCACACATATACACAACCCCACCTGCAAATCCTTTTTGATTGGGCCAGTTTGTGGAGCATAGAACTTTGTGCTCTCTATTTTCTTGTTGTGGATGTTATCTGATGAAGCAACATTGTCATTTTTATTTTTTGCAAATTGGCAGCCCCTATCTCTCTCCCCACTGCCTGAATATGATACACTGTAATAAGGATAATCCCCATGATGGAAAAATCCCTTCTTTGAGGTGACCAGAGCCTGGGGTTGAATAGTGAATAAAAAATTAGGCCCTTTGCTGCAACCACAATGTCTTCATGATGAACCAGTTTCTTCTTTTTGCCCCAACCCTCTGAGGAACCAGGAAAGGGTTGAAGGGGAAATTCTCTTCCTGCCGCAAGGTTTGGGCTGAACTACAGGAAGTAAAAGCAAACAAAACTTTTGGAAGTCTGCAACTCAGCCAAGCTAAGGCGGGTCTTAAAAGGCCATCGGTCAACTCCAAGATTTAAACAAAAATCAACTTTATGAAAGCTGCCAAAAGAAGATAAGGTTCTACACACCCAACATATAGTTGAAGAGGTGAAACACAAACCCTAACACAATTCTAGTTACAGCCAAGCAACTCAATTTCTATCCTTGTCTGAGGTTTTTCTTCCTCAAGAATTCAAGACAACTATCTCAAAACCCCAAAATTTCTCCTGTCTCCTAACTTGACCTAACTCCCTTCATTTTGTTTATTCCTACTGGGGGAATCAGTTGGGTTATAATTTAAAAAGCCAGTTGCTCCCCTCTATACACCTTTATTGTATAAGTGTCTCTGCGGGAAAATTGACTCAAAAATTCTATTATTTTGATAAGGAAATATAATCTAATTGAAGTAAGCGATAAAAGGATTATGGGGGAGAAAAAGAACAGCTAATCTGTTGGCTGAGAAACCAGTGTTTATTTGAAAAAACTGATAAAAATGGGTTTCCTCTGTTGAAAAGCGGGTGTGGGATCATTTTAGTAGCAGGTTCTAAACCAACCAGATTTTTCAACAATGACAGCACAGCTGTATTTCCAGAGTATCCTAGGTTTTAAAATTTTCATCTTGAACCAGTTCAAAACAAAATTTATTTCATGCATACTTCTTCCTGAAAGCTGTCCAGGCAAAGCAAGTAAGAAAAAGTGTAAGGCAAGCCTTAGAAACATTCATTTTTGCTATAATCACACTGTAACACAATCAATAATATAGCTTGAAGGGATATGTGCCATTTTATGAAATGAATGTCTTAAAAGATTAATTAGGCAACAGATGCTGAAAAGCTTGCTGAATGAATAGAAAATTGTCAAGCTTCCATAAGGAGAGTCATTGACTTTCTTTATACATAGCTCTGTGCTTCTAAAGCTGCTTTGAAATGTTTCCTGGTTTTGGGGGGTGAGGGGGGGGGGAAATGAAACTGCACAAATACTGGAGGGTAACTCAGTATTTGCCTATTTCTATTCACATACAATTGTGCATCCTGCTTGTGCATGGTGCTTATGATACAACTAGCCTCAGTAGAACTGGAATGTTTCTTTGAAGTACCTGAATATAAGCAGACTAAAGTAGAGGAACCATGCCCCTTTCCAAAGTTCATCATGTTCAGAAGTTTAAAACACACGACTTTCATATGGAATCCACCAGTATTTTAAAATGATATAAAAAGTTATGTTGAAATCATGAAGATCAATGAATGGACATAAATCCTCAAGCCGCATTCACATTATTTTAAAATGTGAACTAAATGACCTAAGAGCAGCAGATTTGAAATATCCTGCTACTGATTTCCAAAAATTTTGAATTCTATTGCAAATAACAGAACCATCAATGTTAAAGCATTTATAGAAGCCTAGCAGAGAAACACATATAGTTATTTTAAAGTAGCCCTTGAACAATATAGTAGCATAAAACCAAAAGATATAATTTTATTGCTTGTACATGGGCTTTTCTTTTTAATGTCCATGCACATAGTGAGTACTTCCGTACTAGGCAGTTTAGTAACAAAGGAAAAGATCACAGTATTTGCATGCAGTAAGAAAATTCAACAGGAGCACACTGTTTACTGAACAGAGTTCAAATTGAACTAAATTTATTAACAAAAACATATTTAATACTAAAATAGTTTTATTTGTTAAAACATTTATGCATTTTAATATTAATAATTCAAACACACAGTTAAAGGTTCCACAATATTTTAATAGTCTATAGTACAGCAGGAATTGAACATTTTCATTTTTTTAAATGATGGCAATAAATATTAAATTCCAGATATTTCTAATTTTGGTTATTTTCTTAGTGTTAGAATTAATTATGGGTGCTTTCAAAGTTCAAGATATCTAGAGCTAGCCTTTACATTTCAGATGTATATTTCCTTTACCCTCAAAACTGAAATGAGCTACACAATGAAAACACACAAACACACACACAAAATTATATTGCTTTAATGAGTATTGGAACCAGGAAATATTACAATGGCTTTCCAGCAATATCAGCAAAGCTAGCTATACCATTCTAACTTAATTTGAAAGTTTCTCAAAAAAACATTTCTGCCTTATTTGCTGCACTGGTTTTACTATATAGAATCCCTTCCCCCAAATGGTCTGGACATTTCAATTAGAGATATGTTGCATTTCAAACAATCTTCTCTTACAACAAATTCCAAACAAAAATGTATGCCATCAGGAGTATTTCTCTCCCTACCCAATCTTGTAAAAAGGACAGCACAGCCATGGTGGGTATTTTATAGTTTTGGGCAAGGAGTGCCACAGTTGGTGTGCTGAATGTAAACCTCTGTCCCCAGATAGTTCTTATTCCTCTGTCAGAAAGAATGAGACAGACACAGAGGCTGTATTCTTATCACAGAAATCAAAAGCTTTTGTGCAAATGCATTTTCCTGACAAGAGTTAAGAGTGTTAAGTTTTTTTAGGTACAAGTGATGAAGCCAGCAAACAAAGGCATCATTCTCTGCCTGTTGTCAGTAACTTGAGGGCTTTCTGTAGATTCTGCACAGCAGTGCTCACATCTTCATACTGCAAAGCACTGCCAGCAAATTTGCAGTATTTCTGAGCCCTGGAAAAATCTTCGGGAGTCAAACGAATTTCCCCTATGAAAACAGAGACAGATGACTAAGACTCAGCTTGCAAACATGACATACACACATATTTATTTAACCACCTGAAATGGTTTGCTAAGATCAATGAACAGAAAATCTGTTTGAAGCTTAGAGTGTAACCTCATACTTTGAGAGAGATTTGCTCTTTATCAAAAGTCTTTAGAAGCTTCAGTAATCATGTTACAATCTGCACAAAAACAAGGACAATATCCAGTGTGTTAACCTTAGATTCTCCCTTTTTTCCCTCAGGTCTGGGGCGCAATTGAGGCCATTCATTGATTCTGCCTCTGTACAATTTGTTGAGATACGGGATCATCTTGTTATGAAATAACACCCATTCCCTAGTGGAAGAATTGAGCATTGTGACATTTTATTTTTCCTATCAGGTGAAAGAAAGGAGATACACAAGATACCAAGGCACTAGGAATTTAAAAACAGTCCAACTTTTTTCTGACCTGCATTTTGCCTAAAGTATAAGAATGAAAAACATCCTCCTTTCTAAAAAAACTACACAGCTATATACAGGTGAAACTCGAAAAATTAGAATATCATGCAAAAGTTCATTTATTTCAGTAATGCAACTTAAAAGGTAACTAATACATGAGATAGACTCATTACATGCAAAAGCAAGATAGTTCAGCGCGTGAATTTGTCAAATTGTGAATGATTTATGGTTCCACTCATGAAACCCCAAATCCAACAATCCTAGAAAATAGAAATTACATGCAATAATAAAACAACGGAATTGCACACAGAACAAATATCGGACCTTGAAAAGTGTAAGCATGCACACTATACTCAGTATTGGTTGGGTCCCTTTTGCAGAATTAACTGACTCAATGCGGCGTGGCATGGAAGCTATCAGCCTGTGCAACTTGCTGGAGATGTTAATGGAACCAGATAGCTTCAATCGCGGCCTTCAGCTCTCTGATTTGTTCGTCTCATGTCTTCATCTTCTCTTGAACAATGTCCCGAGATTTCTATGGTGTTCAGGTCAGGGAGTTTGCTGGCCAATCAAGCACAACGGAATCCCACAGTCATTGAAACCAGGTTTGGTTCTTTGGCAAAGTTGTGGGCACGGTGTCCAATCCTGCTGAAAATGAAAGTCAGCATCCCCATAAAACTCATTTGTGGAGGAAGCATGAATGCTCCAAAAATCTGCCTGGTAAATGCTGTGTTGACCTGGACTTAATGAAGCACAGTGGGACGATACACGCAGCAATGACATGCTCCCAAATAAACACAGACTGTGGAAACTGTCCACCAGACACTGGAGCTTCAAAGCATCTTGCAATGTGTGACCTCATCATTCTTCCTCCAACCTCTGGGTCCTTGTTTCCAAATGAGATTGCAAAAGTTGCTCTCATCAAGAAAAGAAATACTTTGGACACACTGAGCAACAGACAGTCTTCTGTTTTCTTTAGCCCAGGTAAGATGTTTCTGATGTTGTTGTGTTTCAGGAGCGGCTGACAAGAGGAATATGACCAGTTTGAAGCCCATGTCAGATCCGTCTGTGTGTGGTGGCTTTGATGCACTGACTCCAGCCTCAGTCCACTCCTGTGAAAGTCCCCAACTTTGAATGGCCTTTTCCTGACAGTCTCTCAGGCTGCGGGTCATCCCGTGCTGCTTGTGCAATCCTTTTCTCTCCATACTTTTCTCTACATAACTATATGTGCTTTGAACAGCAATTTGGGAACATCCAACTTCTTTTGCAATACTTTTGCGAGGCTTTCTCCTCCTTTTGCGGAGGGTGTCAATGATGGTTTTCTGCAAGCAACTGTCAAGGTCAGCAGTCTTTCCCCACGATTTGATTTCTACTGAACCAGACCTGAGAACCATTGAAAGGCTCAGGAACCCTTTGCAGGTGTTATGGCCTTAATTAGCTGATTAGAGTGGGACACTTTGAGCCGAGAATATTGAACCTTTTCACAATATTCTAATTTTCTGAGAGTGTGGATTTGGGGTTTTCATGAGCTGAAAGCCATAATCATCTCAATTATGACACATCATGGCTTGAAGTATCTTGCATTGCATGTAATGAGTCTATCTCATATTTTAGGTTCACCTTTTAAGTTGCATTACTAAAATAAATGAACTTTTGTACGATATTCTAATTTTTTGAGTTTCATCTGTAGTTGTTTAACCTTATTTCAAATTTAATACATTCTTATACTATAGAAGTCAAAACAAGTGATACAAAGTCTGCATTAAGTTTTCTTTACATGGCAATTCAATGGAAAGTATTGTTTGTATAGTATTAGTGAATAATGCAGTTTCTGTAACAATTTTATTATCAACAAAAGCAAACAAATGCTAGCTACTATACAGCTAATATTGACTTATTTGTATGATCTGTTTTGATCATTTTGAACATTGTGGCAAAACAAATATACGCTTACCATTTATCCTGATCAATCTGCATTTACCAAAGCCTGAGCATACTGAATTTATGCATTGTTTAAAATAAAGTTTTGGATGTTTTGCTACATTTCAAAGCCTAGGGGCGCCCAGCACAGCTGACAGACGGGCCCTCCTTCCTGGCAGCAGAGCTCTTACCAAGGCAGTGAGCGCCTCCCCACCGGACCCTCCGCTCATCCTGCCAGGGTCGCGCCAGAGCCGTGCAGGCTGGGCAGAGCCGGGAAAGCGAGCTGTGGGTGTGTGCATGCCTCCTCCTGCCCTTCATTCCCAAATCTCGCTGGGGCGAGCAGTGCTTCTCTTGCTGTGCAAAACCCCAGCTTCCTCACCTCTCAGCAAGCAGAAGGAACCGGTTTCAGCCTCCTCCTCCTCAGCCCCAGCGCAGACCTTGCGGGGAGAGAGAGAGAGAGAGAGAGAGGGAGAGATACCCTCGGGCGACCGCCTTCCCTCGGAAGGTGGCGACGGGAGCGCCTGAAGCCAAGTGTCTCCTCAGGGCTCCGGTTGCAGGGAGGAGCCCTGACTGGCTGCATGTGGCTGCGCCAAATGCCGCAGCATTCTTCTAATGCCGCGGCAGCAAGGGAGAAGGAAAAGGTCTCCTGAACCCCAAGATGTCGCTGCCCGCCCACCCAAGGATGCAAGGGGGGGAATTAAGTCACCCCCAAAAAGACGGCCTAGCCGTTTTTTCAGGGGTCAAAAAAATATAAGGCCCGGCCTTATAATGTGAGAAACACAGTATTTATATATGCATTTGTACCTAATCTTTTTCTCACTTTATAATTATCATTGCGATCTTATCACATTTATATGTGAAATGATATCTACTATAACCTAACACTGATAAAAATAAAAAAAATTGTTTTATCTTTATGTAATTATTGGTTTCTTTTCATTCATAACTCAAATTTATAAAATAAAATTATTTTTTCTTTCTTCTTTTAAAGATTAAATGGTTTGCTTTTGCAAATTAAAAAAAAGTTTTCACACAGAGGATAGGCTGCTTTTTTTGGTACACATTTGTCTTTTTGAAGTGGAAAAATGTTTAATCTAGTTGAATATATTTTTTCAAATATTGTTAATCAATAGGCTAAATCTGATTTTAATCAGTGGAGACCTACCTAGAATTAAAAAAAATATCTTGCAACAAGCATCTTATTATTTATGAGTTCATTTTGCATGTTTTATAAAACACCTAAACTTCAAATGGATTTATTTAAACAGGAGTCAATGTGTATTTGCATAGATGAGCAATTTCTTCAAAGAACGCCATGTCACAAAATATAGTCACTTAAAATTTCAATTTGTAAGCTAACATCCATGATCTGATAAATGTATAAAACCACAATTAACTTTTAAGGTTTGGTCAATGGTGGCCTCCCTCTCTTTGAAAAACACAGCGTGAACACATTACCTCAAAGACTGTCTCAAGGACATTTTGTTTTTTCATATTATGATGCCAAAAGAAACTTGAAAATCATTCTTTTAGAAAACAGCCAAGGCATCAGTCCAGTATTCAACTGATTTTCTGGAACAAAGCCTAAATTAACCACTCTAATCTTATTTTTACAGTATCTACTCTATTACATGCTCTGTTGGCAAAAATCCTTATTTATTATTATTGAGGCCTACTTCAAATATAATTAATGTGTATCGGACAAAATTTTAATTTTAATTTTAGATAGTTTTAATCACATCATTGACAGAACTAAAATTCTGAAGCGCCAAAAAAATTCATACACAGCCAATACTGCCTACCAGAAGTGAGACATTTTGCAAATAGAAAGATAATATTTATATTCATTTTTGTCAAACTTTTATCAAGTACATTTATAATTAATATTAAATCATTTAACAATAAATAAAATTGTCTTCATAGCCATAAACTTGAAGTATCTTTGAAGTTCTATGTGAAATTTATTTGAATTTTTTTGTAAAATTCTGTGTGAAAAGCAGAATTTATACTTATGTATCAATTTCCAGGAAATATAACGTGCTTAATTTGAATATGTTGCCTGAGATTGGTAAATCTTATAGACTTTTTTTTTAAAAGAACCACTGTCCTTGCTAAATGCAAAACTAACAAATGTAAAATCTTTCTCAAAATACAAAAAGTTAACATAATTTACAAAGAAGGAATTACTGCTCAAATATTGTCCACTCAAATATACTACAGTCAGGTCTTTCTGAACTGTAGTGCCAGTAGGTAATGATGAAAAATTGGTAATCATCCATTTGGAATCCTAGATTATCATTTTTTGGTCTAGACGACGAGCTCCTACGGTGATTTATAATTATAATAATAAATATATGAAAGTTGAGACCACAATACAGTCTACATTAAATCTGCTACACATTTTCATACCAATTATGATTATGAATTCAATCTATATTCCTGACTTTCCAACAGAGGGCACTCAAGATGGCTGACAATATATTGTCTCAACATACTAAAATGGAACTCCTTTTCCAGGAATTGTGGAATCTCATGATCAATTAAGATCCTCTACTAAATATACCCGATTTCTTTATTTTCCCCTTTACTTTGAAATTATTGCTTCCGCTCTGATTTTCATATAATGTTATTCCTTATACACAAATACAGGACAACACTTTTAAATAGTACCAACAGTGTTGTTGTTGTTTTATGGTCAGTATTAGGTTCCAAAGTTATTTTGAACTCAAAACACCTACAGAATCATTGAAATAGTTCATTTTTGAATTAACCAAATATTTCAAATGAAAAATGATGGCTTAGAACCTGATGTATTTCTGATTTGAAATGTTTTGAATCCAAATGTCTTGAGTGTTCTAAAATATTCTTGAATCTATGATTTTAAAAATAGGTACTTTTTTCTTGGAGCACCTCCATAGAATTCAGCAAGAATTATTTTGAAACAAATTTATGCTTGTGTTTATAAGTACAGGTGTGCTGTAGCTTTTCAATGATGCAAACTGTAGCAGGAAAACAAAGCTTACCTGCAGGTTGGACATTATAAAGTGAAGGATCAACCAGGGGAACATTCTGAGGTGTGGGTTGAATTGTATTACTTGTTTCTCCTATAAATAATAAAAAGAGAAAAACAAATGTGCAAAGTTAGAAATATCATATGTTTATCTTAACTGGAATGAAATCTATGATTTCAGAATAATATTTGACAACTTTTAAAAAGTAATTAGAAATTGGGAAGAATGTAATACTTATATAGCATTAATGTTTCATATCCATCAGCAATTTAGTTTCTTTAGTACTAAAATGTGCCTAACTTGAAGTTTAATAGAATTTTCTGGTAACTGCATGCCAATTCTACTAAGAACAAAATGAGAGAAGAAATGATCTAGTGAGTCGGGGATTTTTATTCCCACAAGAATGTAGAATCCCTTTCCATGTTACTTAACTAAGTTGAAAGAGCACTGGAATGAAATAATCAGAATCTTTATTTGATATGGCTTATGTTGATTTTTTTAAACTACATACTTTGTTTTTTTTTTTGTAAAGCTAATGCCACAATCTAAAATATAATGGAACTACTTTAAGAGGAAGCAGACATTTTTTAAAATATAGTGTCTTTCACTGCTTACTTGGACAACCTAATTTTACTGTGAATAAATGAGTGAAAAATAATCAGAGTGCTTAATAGGCAAGTCTAAAATTATGATTTAGACAGATATACTTAACATAACTTCATTGAATGGTATTTGAATAGTACACTAAAAGTATTTTTACTTGGTTGTTTAAGCAACCACTCGTTTAACCTATGTGTTCATACCTATGATAGCACTGAATGGGTAGTAAGTTACAACTGTAATTATTGCTGATGCATCATCATCCCTGCAGTCAATTGATAACAATGTGCAACTTTCCCTGCTGGCTTCCCATAAGCAAAGTCAACTGAGAATTGGCAGGACATCAGAAATTGTAGTCAGATGAAGTCCTTGCTTAGTGACTTTCATGATCTTCATTCAACAACAGAAAATGGGACTAATGGAACCGCCACCACTAAATGATGCATTCACGTGTTTTTTTTTTATTCAGGAAGTCACTGAATGATGGGGCTTCCAGTCTGAATAAGCATCATTAAACAAGGACTATCTGTAATGGAAGTAGGTGGTCTCTCAATATGAATTACTGAGGAACACAAATAAGGTTGCTGTAGGTTACATACCTTGCCATAGATATTTATTTGCTTTTGGTTATTCAGTATGGGAACAGAACAATTAACCCTCTTTGGGCCTTTTGGTATAATTGAACATAGCTTTTTATTTGTATCTATACAGTGCAATTTAATAGTTTGCCTTATCTTTTTAAACCAGCATGGATTTATAATAAATCTTATGGCATGATTTGGGGTAGCTTCCTTTCACTGCAAAAGTTCTAAGAAATAGTTTCCAATGTCTTATTACATCGGTAACAAATCTAGGAAATGACAAACATGCAGTGTTAAAAATATACAGATTACTCACCTGTGCTATGGGGTACCTCTGCAGGAGTGTTAGCAGGGGCATGAGCACCTGGTGGGATATGTATGCCACTGTAACTGTTTGTGGGAATATTACTTGATTGAAAGGTAGATGGTGGTTCTGATTCTTGGCTGGATGGTGTTGGAGAACTGGCTTGTTCATTTTCATCATCTTGCAAACAAAAAAGAGACATACTGATTTTTTAAAAACCAAAATTCAATGCACAAATAGCCTTTGTTTAGCAACTGCTTTATTTGATGACCATTTGCAGTTACAATAGTGATGAATAAGTAACTTTATACTCAATTTTTGTATTTATCACCTTTATAGGTCTGTAAAACAAGGGAAAGTTGAAGTAAGATCATAAGAACAGTTGTGATTTCATGTAATGACTGTTTTGCTTAATGACTGATCAAAACTGTGGTTGCTAATCAAGGACTACTGATAGCATTAAAATCTTTGGATAAGTGCTTTTCAGCTTCATCTATTTTGGATAAGTGCTATGAAGGTAACTAAAACATATTGCAATGCTATTTATTATGCTATAAGAATGTGGCAAATGTTTAGGATAAATTAATACTAGGACATATGGGATCAATGTTCAGTAACTCACAGCTAAAACTGACAATGGGAGGGTAACATTTATAGTCATCTATGATGAGATGGATAGCACACAAATTTAATGAAAAAATAGACATGGATGCAATTACATTCACTGAAAATATAGTTCAAGAGACTAAGATGTTGGCTCAACAATGCTAAGTTTTGAACAGAAAATGTTCATGCTCTAATTTCAGCACAAGAAAGTTTCTTTCTCCTTTTACTCATATGATATTCACTTCAGAAATTACTTTTCTGCATAGCAGATGCTCCATTATAATTCTCATGACCTTGTTACCCAATCAACTGGCAATTATGAACATCAGTGGGTTCTAATATTACATGACTTACTGATTTTCAATAATAATACTGTCAGAAAACACAGTAATGTCTAAAAGTTAGCTTATTCTAGTTCAGTACTTTTTAGTTTCAAGAGAAGGAAAAAAACTGAACAAGCTGAAAGGAATGGGGGAAGTCTTCCAGTACATTTAAACAATACTGCTTTTCTTTTTGAAATGCACAAAGCAAGAACTATGAGTTCTTCAGATATTCTGGAATACAAACATTTCCATATGAACTTTGTTACGATAATACCCTAAACTTTGTGGGTCATTTAGCACAAAAATAGAAATTTTACATTACTTAAAGTCAATGTACTCTTTTTAACTCATAAAATTAGTATAATAAATATACCATGAGCTAGATATTCATCCTATCCAATGAATATATTTATTATGTATTGTATTATTTCTTTATTATTATGAAATGAACCAAATATTTTAAAGTATTGCTTTTTAAGCTATGATCTACAACTGCTGTATCTGGTGATTTCTCAAATTACTACCATGCATTTAATGCATAACACACAATACATTTTGTTATTAAAGTTAAGTTTTCTTTCAAGCCGAATCAAGCAAACAAACAACTCTCCCTCCCACAAGCTCAGTCACCCAGCAAAACATAGTTATGGCTAACTGGAGGAAAAACTGATTAGCATAAAAATGAAGGATGCATAAAATGCTATCCTCAATTCTTTTTTCTTCTTTTTTTCTTCTTTTTTCTTCTTTTTTCTTCTTTTTTCTTCTTTTTTCTTCTTTTTTCTTCTTTTTTCTTCTTTCTTCTTCTTCTTCTTCTTCTTCTTCTTCTTCTTCTTCTTCTTCTTCTTCTTCTTCTCCTCCTCCTCCTCCTCCTGCTCCTCCTTCTTGTCATTGGCGATCATGTTGGCAATCCTATTCTCCCATCATATGCTACAGATGTTGTAAAATTTACTTGTAATTTGCTTTTAGTCATATCAATGCCTTTATATTTTTTAGCCACAATTGGAAAATGGCTGCAACTTTATGGAACCTCTCAAAGATAAGTCTAATTTAAAACAAATGATAATACAGGAGAGGGAAGTTCCTAGAAGGAATTCTGAATGTATCTTATAAGACATACCCAATTGCAAGAGTTTATGACAGATTTTGACAACTTAACTTTATAAATTGTTGCAAGCAATACTAAGTTAGGAAACGACTATGCCACTGTAGTTAAATTTCAGATGCTTAAGACATAAATAAATCCCCCACAGCTTCCACGAGAAGTAAAAAGTATGCTTTTACCAATATTTCATTTTGTCCCAAAAAAAACAGTGTTTATTCACTGATAAAGTTTCAACCAGATTGTTCCCGGCATTAGGCTCTCCTCCAGTGAGTCCTTTCTTCTCATTAGGTGGCAAAAGTATTTGAGTTTCATCTTTAGGATCTGACCTTCTAAAGAACAGTCAGGGTTGATCTCCTTGAGAACTGACCAGTTTGATCACCTTGCAGTCCAAGGGACTTGCAGGAGTCTTCTTCAACACCACAGTTCAAAGGTCTCAATTCTTTGCCCCTCACCTTCCTTATGATTCTTTCACAGCCATACATTGCAACTGCGAAAACCATAGCCATGACTATATGCACTTTTGTTGGCAGGGTGATGCCTCTGCTTTTCAGTATGCTGTCTACATTTGCCATAGCTTTCCTCCCTGGAAGCAAGCATCTTTTAATTTCTTGGCTGTAGTCCCCCATCTGTAGTGATCTTGGAGCCCAGGAAAATAAAATCTGTCACTACCTCAATTTTTCTCCCATCTATTTGCCAGGAATATATGCTATTTATATTTATCAAACATTAACAGTAATGTTACCAAGTTCTTCCTCCATTCCAATAGGTCCAGATTGTGGAGTCTCTCCATTTTTTAGACAATTATGAATATATGTTGCCTTCCACCGGGCATATTTTCTGTGCTGAATATTCTAGAAAGTTAATGGAGAATTTTAAATTTAAATTTGTTCATGTCTTAATTTATGAAAGTTCAAAATTGAAAAGTAAAATAGAAGAGCTTCTATACAAATTTAATAGTTTAAATTGCATATATTATTTATTACTTAATTCTGCTATGCTTATTCCCTGTAAAATAAGGCCTGCAATATGAACTTTTACTGGTCTTCTAACTCGTATTTTTACAATTTATAATGTGAAAGGGAAACCTAGCCCAAATGGATAGATACAGACATTTTAGATAAAGTTCTTGTTCCCCATTATATCTATTTCATGATGATCCATGCACTATATATATCTGCATCCACTGAAACAGTTGTAAAATGGATAAAATGTTCAGGGAACTTCTCCATGTGGGAAATAGGGAATAGGGCAAAGTACAGCTGATGCTTTGTCTAGCACATCCTGGAAGCCATGCTAATAAAGAAGGCATACAGTGAAATGCTATTCTGTCCATGATAACGATTTTTGCCTCTATTCTCCATAGGGATAGAAAGACACAGGAAGCTATTGCTTCCTATCTCCTGCTGCATAGAAAAATGATAAGAGAGTAGGGCGGCTTTCCTTTTTGCTCAGCATCCACTGTATCATCTGGCCCATTACGGAAGGTATTTATGAAGTAACTTTAATATCATTAATAAGTACTCAAAATGTCTAGGCCTACAGATTCAGTCTATGATCCTAAAATTCCAAAATGGGCATTATTACAAACAATTCCAAAATTTACATAATAAAATAGAAACTATTCTCTCACATTTGGTATGAACTCTGACATTACTTCATAAACTCTTCATAAACTTCATAAACATTACTTTAAGAAAGGCTCTTAGCCCTCAAAACATGGAGGTTTTTTTGCAGAGGGAGAACAAAAAGTTTACTTTAGAGTCATAACTATTTTGCACTTCTCTCAGCAGATGCTTTATAAATCAATTTTTTCCTTAAATAAAAATGTTTGGGATGGTGTCACTAAAGAGTAAGCTACAGGCTGGATTTTCGTCTTTACTAAATATTTGGAAAGAAGATAAATGACAGAAGTGTTGAGAATTTTATAGGATGAAGCCTTCAAGCAAAGCAATTTTCTAGTCAGTCCTTAGCAACATGCAATTCCTTTTGGCTCAATAATTGTAATTTCTGTCAGATCATTTCAGGCTTCAACAATAACACTGTTGTAAATCTATTATTTTTCTCTCATTCAGTTTTTTTTAACCAGGTAGCAACCCAACAGCTTTATTGTTTTCTATATTTTTTTACTATTCAGAAAGTAGTACTTTCCTAAGTAAATTTTCAACAGGAAACAGTCACAATAACAGGAATGCAGCCCAGTTCTTACGGATGCTAGGTTATTTACTCTCTGGAACATTTGTGATTGCTGAGGAGAGAAGGTCATAACTTCGAATCTTAACAGGAATAATCTGTCTTGCCTCAAGAGCAACATGAAATCAAAAATCTAGCATGTCTATACAATATTTCTAAAACATCAAGTATACAGTGTTGTATAGTTTGAAAAAAAGTTAAGATATATTCTAATTAATTCCTAATTAATTCCAGAGAAATATGAACTTGAACAAATCATTCAATTTATGTTTTTTGTCAAGTATATGATATGTGAACTGAAAAGGTACTTATTCAATCTCACAAACTGTGTCTTTATTATAAGTTTCAAGGAATCCATGTGTCTTGCTTTTGGGAGATGAGTTTAATGTGCATTTAACTATTATTTTAGTATGTTTTCATTCCATAATTATTTTTGAAATCTGCCTATATCAGCTTCATGAATTTCTGAGATGGCTTTTCATCTTATACAATTCCTTCAATTTTAATCACCAACAGCTAAGTGCAAATATTGGAACTCCTTGTTAAATGTATACTTCAGCGTATCCATTCAAACCTCCTGCACACATAAGCAAAATAAACTGACAGGCAAGCTGGCATGCAGAATTTGAAACAGTTTTTATAATAGTTTCTACCTTCCTCTTCTATCTGGCATATCTAATTCAAATCCAATGAAGCCAAAATCTAATAATATCTATATAAATAATTTAATGTAAGAAATTATATTTCTTTTATTTAAAAGGACACATGGTTTCATAGGTAACTATTGCATAGATGTCAGTGGAATCTCCCAGCCAAAGTGCTACTTATTTAAAAAAACAAGTTAAAAAGGCACTTGGAGTATGGCTCGATATATTTATAGGTAGTCTTCAACTTATGATTGCTTGTTTAACAATAGTCTGAAATTACAAAGACTATGGAATAGGTGATTTGAGAGATATAAAGCACTTCTGGACATTGCAAAATGTCTCACACATCCAAGCTCCACAGAAACATAATCATGATTTTGGTGCTTGGCAATCTATTTGCACTTACAACTGGTTGCCAAGTGCCTTGTGATCATATGCAATCCATTTGCATTATTCTCTGCTGATTTACTAAGAAAGTTTATGGAATTATGCTCATTGAGCAAAACAGTCACATGATGTCTCATTTAATGACTGCTTTGGCTCAACAACTAAGATTCCAGTTTTAATTGTGGGCATAGGTTGAGCACTACCTGTACTAATCATAATAAAAAGTATGTATCTATTATACTGTCCGAGTTTCCTTTTTGATTATACTGTAAAATTATTTGTCAGTGCATTCAAAATTAGAAGCAGGAACAGGATCATACACTGCCAGTGAGTCATTCTTTTCTTGCAGAGAAATCTCCCCTGTCATGTTTTGTTCTATTCTGTGGTTTCTATTGCCCCTTTTGGAGTATACTAATTCTGGTTAGACATTTAAGAAACTGGCCATATGGTAATATTCCATAGCTTTGTTCTAATCAGTAAACAATGATATTCAATCATTGACAATGCCTCTTCATAGAGGATTCTGGAAATAGATTTCTCCAAAGCCCAAAGTAACGTTGCTCTTGCGTTAGAATTCTCCACCTGCAATTAATATAATTAAATGGTTACTGAATATGACTTTTCTTATAATTAATATGGGACACTTGTAACCAGAATAGTTAAGTATAAATTTAAGATGATTAAATTACAATGTTAAAAATTGTTTCTGTTGTCTGTAACAAAAATTGTTTCTGTTGTCTTTTATGATCTATTACACCTTTTACTTACCTCATCTGTTAGTTCTCCAAATACTGTCAGGACATCTATTAGAAGACTTGCAGTATAAAAGGATTTAATCATATTTCTGGAAAACATAGGTTTTTTTTAGAATAGGAATAAAAATAAATAATACACATTTGACAAATAATTAGACAAGCACATTTTTTACATTAAATTCACAGGCAAGGGCAGAACTGAGAACCTTTCCAACTTACATTATTTCTATGACCATTCATTCTAGCAGTTTTCCAGAGTTTCATGCAACATACCAATTTTTATTTATTTATTTATTTGTATCCCACCTTTATATTTTCAAATAACTCAAGGTGGCAAACATATCCAATATACTTTCCTCATATTTCTCCCACCACAATAAACCTGTGAGGTACATTGGGCTAAAAGAACGTGACTGGTTCAAAGTCACCCAGTTGGCTTTCTTGGCAAAGGTGGGATTTGTACTTAAAGAGTCTCCTGCTTTCTAGTCTGTTGCCTTAACCACTAGTCAAACTGTTTTTTTATTTAGATCAAATTTAGGCTATATTGCTTCAATAGCTCATTATTACACGCAATGTGTATTTTCCTTTGCTACCTACTTGTGAAACTGACCAGCGCGATCTTCATTATCAGCATAAAGAAACATTTTCAATGCATAATTCTCCACATGGGCACAACCAACTATTTCCTGAGTAATTGCTTCATTATCATCAAGCTGTTTCTTCATCTAAAAAAAAAATAACAAATTCAGATGGTTATTGGGTCCCATATTGTAACTACAGGAACAAATCAGGATTTCTGCTTCTCAAGTTGGATTGCAAACTTTACTTTTGTCAACAGGGATAATAAAGTGGTAATGTTTACATTTTGTTCTTGTCAGTGCAAGGGTAGATTTTACCCCTTCCCATGATTTAGAAATAGAAGGTATAAATTATAGTAATTACAATAAAATTCTAAGTCTTTTGTTTTCAAAATTCAATTCACTGATACTGTAGTTATTTAAGCAAACGGAAGATCTCAAACTGGCTTGTCTTCTGATTGACATGGTTGAATAACATGCATATAGGATGAGCAAGGGAAATAATTGTATAGCTGAAGCAAACCTGTTTGGGCATGCTGAAAATAACGTTTTTAAAGCTACATGTGTGCATGCTGAAAAATAATGTTTTTTCATAAGGTTATTTCCTTCCTCTATCCACTTTTTCAATCTTAAATAGCAATAGCTCTTATATACACCGCTTCATATTGCTTTACAGCATCCTTTAAGTAGAGTCAGCATATTGCCACAACCATCTGGGACCTCACTTTACTGACCTTAGAAGGATGGAAGGCTGAGTTAACCTTGAGCCAGTCAGGATCAAACTCCTGGCTGTGGGCAGAGTTAGCCTTCAATACTCCATTCTAACTACTGTGTCACCATGGCTCAGAGGAAATGGAAAAGCAGTTGAGGAAATATGAAGTCCTACAAAGAAGCCTGGAGGGGTATCAGATATATTTTCTAAGTCACATAATGAAAATCCTTGGTGTGTCTATTTATTTACTGGAGTTATAGGTCACTCCAAGAAACTATGAGTGGCATACAACTCCTCAAACCCATAATTTGGGAATAAAAACAGACAGTCAAAATTTAAAGCTAAAAACCATATAAAACTAAGAATTTACATTTAAAATAGACTTCCATGGCATCATTAGGTTACACGCTAAAATGGCATCCTAAAAAGAGATGTGTAGAGCCAATACCATCCTAGTCAATCTTATTTGGATGAGCACATACCACCAGGAGGTGATCCTGCACATATCAGGCCTTGAATTAAGAATAACCTTAAAATTAACAACCAGTCCATTGAATTGTACTGAGAAGCCACTTTACAGCTTCCAAAGTAAAATTGATACATGGATGTCTTGAAGTGCTCCATCATTATTTGAGCCACCATATATTGGATCAGCTGCAGCTTCTATAAAGGCACTTCAAAAACTGCTCATATATGTGAATTGTAGCAATCCAACTGAGAGATAATCAAAGTCTCCCATTCCAGGAAAGATTGCGACTGGTACATAGGATAAAGCAATGCAAAAGCCTCCTTGGTCACAGCTACCATCCATTCCTGAATCGAAACCAAGAGTCCAAGAGGATTCCCAAATTATGAAACAGTTGTATTTGGAGAAGTACAATCCTGTTCCAAACTAAATATGGTATTTCACCGGAATCATCAAGCTTTCAAATGCAGACTGTCTTGCTGCAATTAAATCTTAACCTGTTCCTCTTCAACCAGAGCTAAATAATATCCAGCTATATGGACACTATTTCAACAGCTTAGGACTAAGTCTTTCCCTCCCAATTGGAATCATCCTTTCATGAAGGACAACCCTTGCAAAATAGTGACCTTGACATCCAATCCTCTTATGCATTCCATAAGTTACCATGATTGATGGTTTGGAATCTACTGACAGATCAAGCAGAACTATGAGGGTTACAATATATCTATCTCTGTCTCCTGAGAGTTGATTCACAAGAACAATTAATGCTAACTCTGTTTCTATACCTTGTCATGTCTGAAATGGATCCATATAATTTATTTCTTCCAGAGCTTGTTGAAGTTGCAGCCCCATAATTTTCTCAACAATCTTTCTCAGGAAAATGCACTAGTAAACAGTTTGAAAATTGTCTATTCAGGCTTATATGATAGTTTCCTAAGGAGGGCATACAAATGTCTCTTTAGAAAGACTTACAATAGTAGATGGATTTACCATTGTGTTGACTCAACTTTCTGTCAACTCCTGGAGGCTTTCACCAACTACAAAGGAAAGGAGTCCAAACTACAAAGAGTTTTGTTAAAATGGCAGAAAACCCCATCCACTTCTTTGGAACTCATAGAATGAAGCTGTGGTCATTTGGGATAATTATGCAAAATGAAACATCAGATGTGTCTTCTAGACTCATCTGGCTAAGGTCAAACTCCGAACTGACCAGAGTGATTTATCATCCAGAAGTTAGAAACATTTGTACAACAATCTTCAATGTTCAACGAACCTGTCCTTCCTCCAAAACGGACAAAGTTCAAAAGGAGAAATAGGTAACAAACTGCAGGTTCCATAATAAATGAGATGCTTGCTGTTCTTATAACTATAGGATAGGCTTGAATGTTACATATCATTCAAAATCAGCTCTTCCTTTCATGCCTTTGGTGATCCAGGCATTTCTTGGTTTACTTCATGTTATTGAGCTCCTTACCCCCAACTCTCTTGAACAGAAAGCCAGGAGAGGATGGACAAGTGCAATTTCATCTGAGCCTATCACTAGCTCCCTATTCTGACAGTGGCTGAGACCTGTAGCAAGCCAGCATTTCCAGTTACTTCTATGCATGGACATGTGTGCCAGAAAATCAGGAAAGGCTTCCAAGTGCACCCACTAAGACATTCTAATTTTGGAAGAGCACATTATGAACTACCTGCTTTACAAGACATTATCCACAGTATGGAGATGGCATCAAGATGATATTGTGATCCTTGTGGTCGCTGTGAATCAGTGTTACCAAATATTATTCATAAAAACTACATGGTAGGTCTAAAGTCTACAAATGTATCCTGTGAGTGTCTACTGATACTAATAAACAACCATTACTGTACATTTTGAAGAATCCGTTTAATCAGCATATCTTTACACTGTTTGTCTATAAGGGACTATAAGCAGCAGAAGCTGTAATACTTGTTTGGGCACCAAATCCTACCAAGATATAATCAACTATCACACAGAAAGTCTTCTGTTTCTAAAAGGGTTCCCATGCGATAGTGACAAATATCTATAGCTTGGGTATAGTATGAGGGTGGACATTTGTTCTCCGAGCTTGTGAGTTGGTTTTCGAATGTTTTGTTACTAGGTAAGGTAAGAATTTAGGGGATGTCAGTGTTATGTTCTTCTGCTTGTAAGGGCTTTGTGTGGTCAATAGTGTGTGTGAAGGGGAAATCATCCTCATCTGATCTCCCCATCACAAGACCTACTTGCCACATGAAACCCTTATAAGCAGAAGAACACCTACACTGACATCCTCTAAATTCCTAGCCAGGTAATGAAATGTTTGGAAACCAACCCACAAGTTCGGACAATGAACCTCCACACTCAATGGTTGCTATATTAAATTTTATTCACATTATAAACTACAAAGTTCAATTCCTTTATTGCCATTGTACATCATGTATACCACAAAAGTGGTTAATATTAGAATATTAGAAATATTTAAAGAAAGTGAAAGTTATACATTCAAAAATGTTCAGATAAACTTCATTCTATGCCACAAAATAGATAACTCTCAGACTTAGTTCAATTCTAGCTGTATGACAACTTACCTTCTCACTCTGTCCTAATAAGGCATGTAGAAAGATTCAACAATATTTAGCAATAGCAATGGCACTTAGACTTATATACTGCTTCACAGTGCTTTATAGCCCTTTCTAAGTAGTTTACAGAGTTAGCATATTGCCCCCAACAATCTGGGTCCTCATTTTACCCACCTCAGAAGGATGAAAGGCTGAGTCAACCTTGAGCCTGGTGGGATTCGATCTGTCAAATTGCAGGAGGAGTAGCTTGCAGTACTGCACTCTTAACCACTGTGCTACCAAGGCTCCCTATTTAATTCATAATCTACTAATTCATGCCAGTGAATGCGATAGAACTATATAACCTTTTGTAGAACAGTATGAGACATTCAATATAAATAAAGCTTAAATTAAATGGAGAGTTGATAGCTAATTTATTTGTGCCAAAGACCTGAACAATTACAGGAATGCTTAGTCAATGCAGTCTACGCAATTCAAAGAGCTGTTTTCAAAGATGTTACATCTACAGTTACAACACGTAACTGGACGTTGAGCTGGTGAATAGTGTCACTGTTGAGATTTAGGGAAACTCCAGTTTATCCTTACAAAACAACACCATGAACATTATGTCCTCCCTTATATTTCTTATGTTGCCAAAACGATTTTTAAAAAAAGAGGGGAGATATAATATATTATATAATATTATATAATATAATATGATAATATATTATATTATATATATTACATGCTAATATAATAATATTAGCATTATATTATGCTAATATAATTGAGCATATAAAAGTTCAATTTAAATCACATTCTATTGCTCTTCATTAATAGACCAGGAATGTCTTGTATACCTACTCCTCTCTACTCCATCACTGTACTTCAATTTTACAATTCAAACAATTGTTAAAAAAAAAGGACATCAAAATCAACTATGTTCATTGAATGGACTGTGTAGATAGCAAAACCCACAGGCGGGAAGAATGTTGTAGGGAGCACAGAAATGTAAATGTTAGACTCAAGTCTGCAAAAACGATATTTAAATCCATGTTGTCAATGCCTTGTTAAACTCCAGAACCAAAAATTTTACTAATTTGCCTGTCTTATGAGAATAGGCCTTCAGTTTCCATATTCATCCCATAAATATCAAATTCAGAATTACGTAAGGATTCTAAACACAAAATTGGTTGATTCATTATATTATTATGTTTTGCATAGAACTTGCAACTGGTAAAAATTTATACTTAGTCAAACTTACATATGCACACTTCTAAAACTGATCATGAAAATCTTTCACAATTGAATACAGCTCAGATTTTATAATTCTTAAGGTAATTCCACATAAAAACACTGCTACAATACAATTCCAGATATAATATGGTATACATTCAGCTATCCCTTCAATGCAATGGAATGTATATGAATATGTTATGATTTAAAACGTTTAGCCAATATCACCACAGTGAGATCGATATTTAAATGTAACAAAAATGAATAAATAATACATATTCATTAGACCAATTTACAAACCATATTTTTCTGGAATGGGAAGTTTTCAAATACTATAGGAAATTACTTTCATTGGCAAATCACAAACCCAAGTCAATTTCATCCATATGAAGCAGCAAAAGATGGGAATGGTTCTTTTCAAAATAAATACTACTTAATTAAGAACAGATATATTGCAACTTAATTCATGTTTTTATTATTACCAGTAACATAACAAGAAACTTACAGCTTCAAGCTGATCCATTAGTTTGCATAAGAATTTACGACATTCTGGATTTTTACTGTCAATCTTCATGCCTGTCTGCATAGCATACAAACGACCTGTAAAAGAAAAAAAGACTCAATGAAGACTTCAGAGGAATTTTCTATAACCCTTAGGTTTGATACTCCCCAAGCTCCTGCCAATGATGTCAAGCCCTGTGACATAGGCAAACTCTAAGAACCACCTGAATTTTTGAAAGAATCTTTGTTGCTACCATAAAGCCTGTAAAGAGTACTATAGTAATTCTCCAGGTCAGCTTATACCCAGCATAATCAAAGTGGAGTTACTCTAGGTGTCTCTTTTGTAATAGTCTACTTCCTATCCCATGTTGCCAAGGCTTGCTAGATATTTCATAACAATTGGTGAAAAACACTGCTAGATATAATTAATCAATGCTTGGATTGTAACGTGTAGAATTTATTAATATTGGAAGCTTGTTTGCATTTAAGATCTAACATAAAGCCTATAAAATGGAAGAATTTGAAAGCAGAGTTCAGTAGCTCTTGAATTATAATTATTAATATAGACCAACAATGAAGGTGAGATATAGTTTCTCAGGGCACACCTAGACGGGTAATTCCACCGGCAATTTGTTTCCACAATTGATTCCTGAACTGTATTACAATAAATAATAGCATGTGTTATCCCTGACTCACGTTTTGAAGTTTTCAAATACAATACAGCTTTCACTACAGTTTGATTTGCGGAACATCTCAAAACAAGTACTATGAAAGCTGTAATTGATATACAAATCAAGTCTAAAATAATAATTATATTTTTAAGGATGCAATAAATTATTATTTTAGTAATATGAACTATTGATAGCACTTAAGTGTGAAAATCTGTTCTGATGTGAATATTACTGTCTCAGAATGAATCTTAGAAAATCTTCGATAATTTGAATAAATAGTATCTTTCAAAAATTGACTTACGTGTAGACATTTCAATTTTCTTGACAAAAATTGAAACTGAAAACATATTAGAATAACATTGATGCATTAAAGTCTAAACCAGTGGTTCCCAAACTTTTTCAGTCCACCGCCCCCTTGGTGCTACAAACTCATCCCCAGTGCCCCCCACCCAGGGGTGGGATTCAAATTTCTGTGGGCATGGCCTAATTTGAAGGTGTGGCTTGCTGGTCATGTGACATGACGGGTAGTGTGTTTTGATGGTCATGTGAACTGGTGGTCATGGCCAGGTGACTAGCAAACACAATAAAGTGGTCCTCAACTTAATGCCGTTTGCTTAGCAAGTGTTCTTATTTAAGTCTGGCCCTCCCTCAGAGCTACTTGACGCTGTTTTTGGAATTTTGACAGCCATGCGCGCACAACACACACACATACCACACACACTCCCTTCTAACCCTGCTGCGAGCAGGTCATTGGACTAAAATTGGCAAGGAATCTCTGATTAGATTTAAGTAGTGAATAGAATCTAATCAGAGATGCTTGCGATTCTGTTGATTGTTTATTTGTATTTCTTTATTTTTTTGTTGCTGAATTGCTTGACTATGTGTGTTCCTTCATGTGCACAACCCAGTTTTTTGTGATTCTTTGCAGCAAAAATTAGCTGATCTCTGGCTTTGCTCTACTTTTCAATTGTGGCCACCACTGCCGCGTTCTAGGTGCTGGTCCTGTAGGTCCACCCAATTGATCCCGCTATACGGAGGGACCTGCCAAGCAAGTTCGAGCGGAGTTGGCGGGAATGGTGCAAAGCGGATTCCCCCACCCATGCCCCTACCCAAATTCCACCTCTCCAGCACGTGCCCTTTGCCAAAGCTACAAAGGCTGCCGGGGTGGGGGGGGGTGTCCAAATTCCGGAGTAGTGGGTGGTGAGGAAGGACTCCTTAATCATGTGCAAATACTGGGGGAAAGGGTGCAGCCTGTTCAGTTTCCCTTCCTCCACCCACATACTTCTCCCAATTTCCCAGCTTGGGGAAAAAACCAGTGCCGGCTCCCCACCCCCCACATCAATCTGTTCTGTGCAGCGCCCGTGGCCACATTACCCACTCCACCCATTCACTTTTGCCCGACAGGGCATCCGTTCCCCCGCCTCTCCCCTTCACTCCTGCCTTCCACTCACCGCACTTCTCCTTCACTGCACCTGCTCCTGACTGGCGAAGGTGCAGTGCACACCAGAGCCCCACCATGCACCCATCCCATTAATTCAGCGCTATGAGGAAGGAGGACAAACCGCGCTCGGCTCTCTTGGCATCCACGTTGACAAAGATGCACTCATAGGTGGCTAACCAGTTGCTTTCCTCCGCCGCTTCCTGGCACTGACCGAGCTAGCGAGCGATGTTCCTGGTGTCTCCGCCGACACTACTCGCGGTCGGCTGTTCTTTCAGCCCACGGTTTCCTCTGCCACCTTCTCTGCCATCTGATTCCCTGGCCGACGAGGCGGAACCTGGCCAGTCTGCAGCAAGGAGAGCTGGTGCGCTGCTGTCCAGGAGGGAGGCCAAGAAGCTGGCAGTGCTGTGCAAGTGCGGTCAGCTGCATCTTGGGTGTGAAATGCAAGCTTGTAGGAGCACCTGTTGAGATCCGCAAGCCGAAAGCCATCACGGGGCTGGCAGATGAGACTGTGAGCTACGTGACACTGCTGCTTCCTGATGAACAGGCTTGAAAGCTAAGCGCCTGGCTTATACTGGACCTCTTTGGTGCATCTGTGGCACAAGTTCTGCGCGACGACGGTGGCCGTCTGCGCAGCTGGCGGCTTGGAAGGCTGCTCACCATGATCCCCTTGCACTGCTTGCGTGCAACAGTCATGGGGTAAGCCTGAATGAGGAAACAGAGAGAGAAGAACTGGTAGAATCCCACCCTGATTGCGTCCTGAACCCATCTCCAGCGCCCCCCTCTGAAGCCCCCCTGCCGCCCCCCCCCCTTGCTTCCTTAGCGCCCCTCTAAGGACCCACCCCCTCCAGGGGGTGGTTTACCAACCCACTTGGGAACTAACTGGTATAAAACTGATTCATACAACACCCAGAATAACAATTACAGTTTGTTCTTGAACTGATTATGATTTGCCACTATTAGTGCAAAAGCTGGGAGATTTAACTTACAATTAAACTTTTAACTGAACTATTTTATTCTGTAGCATGATAAGAATACAATTTCAGATTACAACCAATCCCTAAAAATAAGAGATAAAATTTATAAACATATTCAACAGCAATAGAAATACTTAGATTCTTTAGCTTTCTGTTGGACCTGCCAATTCACTTAAAACCACCCTATATATGTCTTCACCCAAACATTGTTGCAGCTCCCTTGTATTTGGTAGCAAAATTTATTACACATTGGCCTTGGGCTAAATTCTTAAGAAAATCAATATGAGAATCACAACCCCAAGCTCTTGATTATATTTTTTGGATGCTCCACACAGGTTTTTCACTTATCTTTCAATTTATTTAATTTATTCTTCTACCAGTTGTCTTATGTGGCAATAAAACAAACAGAACGTGGTGAGTGATTATAACCAGAAAGTATAAAATAAATTTCCTCACATTCCGTACATTTTATTCCTTCATAGTACTAAGAATATTTAATTACCCAGAGTAAG
>BHFT01064285.1:0-17616 GCA_004320025.1 Laticauda laticaudata | reverse complement strand
TTGATGTAAGTCTGATACTGAACTGTTTTTGACACTGGACTTTGTTATTGGATTATCCCTGGACTAAAAACTGACTGTTTTAACCTGTGAATGATTTTGGACTGCCTCTTTTGGACTTTGCTTAAACCTTTTTGGAAGTAAAAACCTATATTTACTGTACAGTGTATCTGTGTACTGTGTGTGTATTATTAAAACACTTCTCTCAAAATATGTCTCCCTGTATGCGCTCATTCTCCTAACAGGGAATTACCTCAACATACCTGGATCATCCAAAGATTTTGATTTGTTTAAAACAAGTACAGTACACAAGGAAAATCTACTGGGAGGGGATTCTATTTCTTCTGTTGATGAATGGGAATTAGCTAGACATCCCATTTTCCATCCTAAGCCCTCAGTTCCATGAGGGACATGAATCTTAGAGCTCCTATTTCTTAATTACTTAAGAGCAGTGTGACCATAAAGTCTAGTACTAGGACCTCTGTGACTCCCCCAAGACTCTCTTGGGTCATGAAGTCTATTTGCCATTTTATATTGAAAAACAATAGAATATTAAGATCCGATCAGTTGTGAGAAATGATAGTGGCAACAAATTGTTCATTTTTAAATGATCCATTTATGGTCAATATTGATAAATATAACTCATGCAAACAAAAACTCCTTTGGAACCCTCCCTTATTTTTAAAAGTGGGAAAGGGTCTTGAGAGGAAAAAAAATATTAAGAAACACTGAATTAGAGAAACTTTCCTTGAGTTTTCAATTCCAGAATTCATGTTGAACATAACAAGGAATTTCAGTCCAAAACATTTGAAGGGCAATAACTTGAAGCCTGCAGAAGGTCAGAAGGCGATAGACAGGTGTACATTAATAGTCCTTCCTGGCACAGTATTTTGTTCAAATGGACTGGGACAATTTCTATATGCTGAGTGTTCTGTATTGATTCTGTTATAATATCTTTGCACCAGTGGTGGGATCCACCTTTTTTTACTACCAGTTCTGTAGGCATGGCTTGGTGGGTATGGCAGGGGAAGGATACTGCAAAATCTCCATTCCCACCCCACTCCTGGGGAAAGGTTACCACCAGTTCTCTGAATTACTCAAAATTTCGACTACCGGTTCTCCAGAACAGGTCAGAACCTGCTGAATACCCACCTCTGTTTTGCACTGAGAGACACCTCATGCAAACCTATTTTTATCTATATCTTAAGTTATATGTTTATATGCTATTGCCAACCTATGTTCACTAGGATTTTTTCAGTTGTGGCTATTAATTTATACAATATCATTCCCAGAGGAGTCGACCTCACATTTTCTTCCTTCTACTTCTGAAAAATGATCAAGTTTTTTTCTTTCCAGAAACCATGAGACTCAGGAAAAGTTTGAATATTTATACTCTTAAGATAAACAACAATATATTGCTGACTCATGACTAATTTGCATGTTTAGCTTTAAAACCTTATCTGAACCATGATTTCATTTACTGTCTATTTGATAAAGTTTAATTGAAGATGGTTGAAATATTATATTTGAAATGTTATAGTTTTGTAATTTTAATAAAATGATACGTTATGAGAACCTGGAGCCATGACTTCTCGGCAGCTGAATATGATTCCTGGTTTATTTAATTGAACAATTTATATAGTTTATAATGATATTATTTCATGGTGGTGACTTTAGGTAGCATACAGAGGTTTAAAAACACAAACATAAAAAACAAAAACAGACCCTAATTAATAATATATAAACATAATATAACCTGAGTGTAAAACATTTCATTTTCAATGCATACAACCAAAGCAACCAGCCCACTGACAGGGCTGGTTCAACCTCCTAGTCCAAATGCCAAATCTTCATTGCCTTCTGAAAGACCAAAAAAGTGGGGGATACCCTGATCTTGGGGGGGGGGGGAAATGTTGTTCTATAGGGCAGATGCTGCAATAGAAAAGAATGATTTCTGGATCCCACATGATGACCTTTCCTTGTAAAAGATCCAGAGCATGCCAACTCTGCCAGTTGTGGTGGGCTTATCAAAAAAGACTGAGCAAGATGGATGGATCCATAGGTATCCTGGCCTCATGTATGAAGTCCTTTACGGGTGTCAACCAGCATCTTGAATTGCACCCAGAAGATCATTGGGAGCCAGCTGCAGCATCTGAGTGTCTTAAGGGCAGCACACATAGCGTGTATGTGTTAGTGTGATCTTGGTCTTCGGAAAAGTCTTAAAACACTGGCTTTTTAAATGGACCAAAAGTGATTTTTAATCCTGACCAGTACACAATGGATAGATGGTATTTTACTGTATTTCTATCCCTAATATATTATAGCTTTTAAGAAGAAACTGGACAACTATTTGTCTGAAATGAAATAGGGTTTGCTGCCTGGGCAGGGGATTGGACTAGAAGATGTCCAAGGTCCCTTCCAACTCCTGTCCTGTCCTATCCTATCCTATCCTATCCTATCCTATCCTATCCTATCCTATCCTATCCTATCCTATCCTATCCCATCCCATCCCATCCCATCCCATCCCATCCCATCCCATCCCACTCCACACCACACCACACCACTCCTGTCATGCCCTGGTAGAGTCAGACTCTGAGAGAGAGGAGGAACAGCTGACAGGGAGTGGAGGTGTGGCTCTGAAGGTTGTGGAGAAGGCTGGGGAAGGGCAGAGGCCAGCTGAGCAGTCAGAGGAAGAACCAGGCCCATCCCCTCTTCATCCCAGGACAGGGAGGAACGGAGAAGGAAACAACTTGGCTTACGAGAGAGGAAGCGGCCATGATCCTCCTCAGTAGCAAAGCATGTTTTATTTGCCAGAAGCAAAGCATGTTTTATTTTGGGCTGAAGTTGGTTGATGTCCTTCCAACAGACTATGCCTTGTTATCTCCTTGCAGTTGGTAACTTATCTTGGTCCATTGTGGAATTTCCTTCTTTGTAGCTTGTTTTGGTTTTTTATTGCTTTCTTTTGAAGACTATTTTTTGAATAAGTTTTATCTCCAACTGAGAATTATTGAACAGTGGTGCCAAGTTGGAGGCATTAAAGGACATTTATTTACGTTTTGGATTTTGTTACATTTGTGTTACACTCCGGGTCATCACAACTCCACTCCATTCCATTCCATTCTATTTTTAGGTACAGTAAGTGGTTTCTATGCTATTTGAATGTGTACGCCACTGAGAGTCCTTAGATTTGGCAACCTATATATCTAAATCAACAAATAATCCATGTAAATGTTACTAACAATCGTGATTCATAGTGTACATTATTGTTTCCCTGTATAGCATTGGAACATTTATGTAGGCCAATCCTGAGCTTTCACTGCCACTTTTTTTTTTCTTTCTTTTTCTTTAAATAAAAAAGAAGTAATGAAGCTTCCATATGGTTCTGATCTTGTGTTACTGCTATGCATTGAGGTACCCAATACTTTTTGGAAGCACAGCTTCATCGCCCACCTTCTCTAAAAGGTCAATTTCAGGCAGAAGGTTTGATGCTCATCCATTCCATAATGCTGGATATGAAGCCAGAGGCCTGCCATAGAGCTTGATGATCCATACAGAAGCGTCAGGAATGTGATTTGAGTGTCTGCTTTATCTTTCAAAGTCCCCTGAAAGAGTGGAGACTGAGAGAAAAATATCACTCATCTGGCAATGCTTCCCAGGAAGAATGGCAGTGGTGGGATTCAATTTTTTTTATTACCAGTTCGTGGGCATGGCTTGGTGGGCATGGTGTGGGCTGGTGGGTGTGGCAGGTGAAGGATACTGTAAGATTTCCATTCCCTCCCCACTCCTGGGGGAAGGTTACTACAAAATCTCCATTCCCTTCCCACCCCACTAACCTGCTTTCCAGCTCTATTTTCCTGTGCAGGGCAACAAAAGAAGACCCAGCCAATCAGCTGGGACTCAGGAGGCAGACAATAGATGGGAGAAGGGCCAGTCAGAGGTGGTATTTGCTGGTTCTCTGAACTACTCAAAATTTCCGCTACCGGATCTCCAGAACTGGTCAGAACCTGCTGAATACTAACATTGAAGAACGGCTTTTTATACAGGTAGTCCTCGACTTACTTGAGCCCAAAATTTCTGTTGCTAAGTGAGACTTTTATGAAGTGAGTTTTGCTCTATTTTACAACTTTTCTTGTCACAGTTGTTAAGTGAATCACCGTGAGTGTTAAGTTAGTCACATGGTTGTTAAGTGAATCTGGCTTCCCCACTGGCTTTGCTTGTCAGAAGATCGCAAAAGGGGATTATATGACCCCAGGATATATGAGTCAGTTGCCAAGCATCTGAATTTTGATAGCACGTCTACTAGGATGCTGAAATGGTTCGCTAAGAGTGAAAAATGGACATAAATCACTTTTTTCAGGGTTGTTGTAACTTTGAACGGTCACTACAGTTGTAAGTTGAGGACTGCCTGTGTAAAAATGGAATCCTAATTATTTAAATTCTGCCTCTGTTTTCAATGAAGCTGATTTATATTTAAATAAATGTAGTTCTCCTTCCTTTGTTCTATTGGACAGTGAAGAATGCCACCATGTTTGACTGAGGAATGCCTCAAGAATTATCCATAGAATGAGCAGAGCCCACAAGAATATGTACTTGAGGGCTGAGAACTCCCCTCTTTGTTCCCCTGAAGTATTTGCCTGCAAAGTAAGATATCAGGTATGCACATTCTCTTCTTCTTTGCTTTCTGCATCTGTTTTAGTAATTGGAATGAAAAAGAAACAAGCTTCTTGTGTTCAAACAATAGATCAAATAGCATTGCCACTACTTTCAAAGAGCTTCTATTTGGGAGAGGAAAAAGACTGCTGAGCGCACACCTTTTCCATTCATTTCCACAGGAACTGACCAGCATCTCTCTGGATCAAATCAGGCATCTAAACTGATTTATCTACATGAAACACAGATTGGGAGAAACACACACACACGCACAGCCTTGCACATTGCTGTCATTATTAAATGTTTGCAAGTTCTCCAAAGTGGCTACGCTCTCTAAATCAAAAAGACAAATGCCTGGTCTACCCAACCTAAAATTAGGAATAACACCACAAAAGCAAGGTCATAAATAAGAGCAATGCAAGGAAATGTTGATTTAAGATGCTGAGATCATGTGCTTACTCATGTTGTACGATTTCACCTTGACAGTTTCAGTAACTATTTTATGGTTGTGCAAGCACGCTCCATTTAATAATTTCAGTTTAGGGATGTAATCACAAATAATGCAGCAGTTAAGCAAACTCAAGAACAGTCTGTGTATTAGAGTTGAGAGGAGATGTCCAGCCTAGTCCTCCTCCACATATCTGCACAAATTACTTGGAGCAAAATGATTCCTCCTCTAATATATTTATATTAAGATTGCAATCTTTGGGTATACTCTTTCATCGACTTATCATGGAATATTCACAAAGATTTATCTTAAATTCAATCTAGAAGAACCATTAAGTCTATGGTAGCCAAAATCCAGAAGAGAACCTTCTGGTTCCTGCATTCAAAGTTGGATAGTTCTGAGTAATTAGGAAACCAGATCTTCACCAATGGAGCTACAAATTAAAAGCAAATGTTTATTTATGGTGGTTCTTACTATTGCAGGAAGTTACCACAACTGTTTACAGGAAAATATTTAAGAGGGAATGATAGATTTTGTTTATTGAAGTTTAAATGTGTTTATTTTTTTTTAGTGTCATATCTTATATATATTTGGCAACAGCTGAGCAGTAGAGGTGGAAGTAATTTCTCAGAAAGCCCTCACCTGTTTCCCAGTGAGAAAGGATGCTGACTCCAGCCCCACCTGATGTGCTGTTGTAGCCTACTAACACCTGTTTGTTAATGCCAAGCAGCTAACGTTGCAACAATGCCCATCTACTGTGTGTTGAATTCTTCAGTGCAGGTCTGAAGTTAAGGTGATTAGATTAATTTAGTGATGATTCATTTTGCCAACCCTTCTGTCTTCTGCTTTTTCTTTGATAGTATGTATGAGCTTATATTATAATTTGAGAAAATAATGACATATAACAGAGTAATTAATGTATTGTTCAGTATTGAATAAATATGAGATTTACCCAAAAATCTTCAATTAAATTATATAATTGACACATATATTGAAACATGATAGAAGGCAAATAGGATACTTGCTTTCCAGTTTTGTTTCCCCTAATATATATCTTGAAATGGATAAGATAAATACAGCTACAGTTGTTCACCTATCTTATCCTTTTGGGTGGCTTTTGCAGAGAAGAATATAATGTAGAAATTCTGGTCAGGCTTTAAGATCCAGACAAATAAGCTATTTCAGTTCATTTCCTTATCCACCCACTCACCAAAATCATATGTATATTCCTTTTGAGCAATAACTCTGCCAAGAATGTTTTTTTTTCCCCTGGCAGAAGGGATATTTTGTTCAGTTCACTGCCTTGGGAAGCAAATGTTGCACTGAAAGAACTGAAGACCAGCCAGGAAAAAAGTAAAGTATAAAGTCTTGACCAAGAGAAAAGTAAGATGAGATTTACTTGCAAACACTGGTTGCACTCCAACTGTTTAATCAGAAAGTTGAGCAGAGAAGTTGCCAAATGTTAAGGTTGGGAGTTTGCTTTGTAAATATTCAACTATTTGGCAAACATCCAGATTATCACAGAACAACTTCATCATCTGAATTCCAGGCTATGTTTCTATACTATTCGTGATCATTTGAGGTGGAGTTGAGGTTGACAGTGTTTCCAAGGTTACATTTTTAGTAATAATATTGATTTTGGTTGTTGTTGCTGCATGTGTACAAGTATATAATGTGTGTATGTATATGTAATGTGTTGTGTATGTGTGTATGTATACACACACACAAATTACACACATACATATATTATATGCACAGACTCATGCACACGCACACACACATTTTCTACTGAGAGTAGGAGAGGGGTTCTGCTTCCTGAAACTTCTCTTTTTCATGAAGAGTGTGTACCAAGGCAAATAATTTTTGCTGTGTTAATGATAGTGCTCCCAAGCACTCAATTCTGCTGCCCCCTCTTTTTTGAATAAGTATGCTGCTGTTCTTGGCCTTGACTGGCAGTTGCATCACCTTGTTTGCTTCTTTGTTTTAAAATAAGCCTTGTGTTTTTCCTGGCAGCCAGATATATTGTCAGATAGCTATCAGATTTGGCTATGTGACAAGGTCAGGGAGGAAGGGAAAGGAATTTTGAGTGTAACATGGTTCTTAAGGACAAGTTGTAACACATAGAAGATTGGGTCAAGAGCTTGGGTGTGAAGGCCTTTGTGGTAACATTGCCTATCTTAAAATGAATATATGAATTCATTATTTTCCCTTTTAAATGACCCAGCACTGTAAAGAAATTTTCTTCGGGAGGATGATGTCTGTTCATCCTCTTTAATGCCTCTCTGACCTTCTCCAGAAAGAACACAGTGTGCAAAATCAAATGATCATAACTACCATATGAGGACTAGTTCATTAACCCAAAGGCTGCAACATTGAAGCCTTTTTATAGAACAACACAAAAATATCTAGCAAGTCAAAAATGATGAAAATGAATGGCATCATGATAACCATGGAACATAAAATTATTATTTAAAAACAACAACAAAATAACCATTTACTTTGGTTAACCCAAAACATGTGGAGTAGGGATATAATCCACTGCAATTTCAGGAAAACATTTGAGAAGGTTCCACCTGATATTCTCATTGACTGTTAAAGCATTTCAGTAAAGTGGGTATGTAACTGGCTCAGAGTTGGTATTCAGCTGGTTCTGACCAGTTCTGGATAATTGGTAGTGGAAATTTTGAATAGTTCACAGAACTGGCAACCGCCACCTCTGACTGGAGATTTTACAGTATCCTTCCCCCGCCACGTCCACCAAGCCACGCCCACAGAAACGCTAGTAAAAAAAATTGAATCCCACCACTGAACTGACTGGATAACCAGAATGAAAGAATCAGAATCAATAGCTGTGTATCGACTTATATCTACTTTGAGGACAGGCTTTTTAAAGAATGTGGAACATATTCTGGATATAAAAGAAACAACAGGAAAGATGAATGGGAACTGTCTTCCATGGCCACAAAACCAACAAAATAATGGCCACAAATTGCAAGTACTTAATTTTAACCTAAATATTAAAATAAAATTCAGGTACCAAGATCTGTACAATACCAGAATAGTCTAGTTCACTGGCACATTTCCTTGAAACATTTGGCCTTGTTCTCTCTATGTTTCAAAATAGCTGCTTCATAGGTTTCCCAGGTTCTCTTTGTGTGTGCATGTGTATACACAGCTGCTTCTCTCTTTGGTGCATCCCCACCACTGCCTGGGAAAACCTACCTAGCTGAAGGATTTGGATGTTGAATATAATCAAGAGAATGCTCATATCACAGTGAGCTCTATGTTCTGAATCATGATAGAAGATGGCCAGATTTTTGCTCCCCCTTTCTATAATCTATTGCCACATTCTTTATTTGTGGCTGAATCCCACAACCTGGGAAAGCCTGCAGAGCAGCTGCCTTCCATGGCATGTTTCTGAAACAATGCTTGGAACAGAGCTAGCTTCTGACTGGACAGATAATAGAATTCTAATAAAGAGGCAATTCGCAAAATGTGAACAAGAGAAGAATGAGATCTTGAACAAGTGAGCCCTGCAGGCTAAAGAGCTCTCCTTCTAAGACAGCTATAGAAAGATGTCTCAACAGAGCATTATACCCAACTGAAGGTTCATGTAGGTTGAGAACATCTATAGCCTTAAGCTTGGTTTGAGGAGCACGCTTAACTAGGCTACTAAAATAACCCTTTGGGGTTTTGCAGAATATATTGAATCACAAAATAACATAAATGGGCTGGGACTATGTTTATACAGTCTGCTCAACCACTGAGGCTACGATTAATCAAACTAAATGTGTTGTGTGAATAGAATTGATAAAATTTAACTGACCTGGTCAAATGTGTTATGTTGGTACAGACATAATGGGGTTACATCTACCTGCCAAAAAGTTTCTGACTTGACTTCCCCTGGGTCTGAAGTGTTTTTGATTTTTGCAAAATTGAAGCCACACACCAGCAATCATAGTAAGATATTACATTGACAAGCTTTCCCAACCTTCAGACTCCATGACTGAGGGAACATCTAGATCTCCAAAGATTTATGAAATGCCAGCAGGATCAGGGCCAACCAAATCTTGGTGGTATATGGTGTTTTAAACAGCAAGCACTGTGGCAAAGAAACCACACTTCCTGGTGTTGAAAGGCTGTCAAAGTGCCTTTCTTCGAGGATTCGAATTTTCCCACTGGGACAGCTCTGGCGCAAGGATACGGACAACTGCTTCAAAGCTGGATCTTTTTATTTTCAGGAAGGCGAGAGACAGCGCAGCTGTGTTCCTGGGGCTAACTAGCTAACTTCGAATGGTAAGTTTCCTCCTTTTGTGTATGAATGCTCGTTTAGTGTTTAATGTTTAGATATTAAAATCCTGTCAGAGTTCATTTTTTGCAGGAAGGCAAACTTAGCGAGGTGTGAAAAATAAACTCTGTGGGTGGCTTGATTGTATTATCATTTTTTTCTAATCTCTTTTACCTTTATAATGGTTTTTTCTATTTGTTTTGTAGTAATCTTCTGTTTGTTTCCTTTGTAATTTATTTTGTATCTTTTGTCTGTTTGTTTTGCTGATTTGGCATGTCCTGTGTTTGTAAGAGTTTTCTTTTCCTTGTTTCCCTAGCTTTCTTAATTACTTGGCTTTTGTCTTCGGGCTTCTTTTAATACCTTTTATTTGATTTCTTTTCCTATGGAAGTTTGTTTTATGGCTGGCCTGATGTTCCCTTCGGGCTTTTCCTGCTTGGGTGACACCACTGTCCTTGTGAAGTTCCCTTTCCACAATGGGTCCTACCATATGGAATATTTTAATTGATGGGATCCAAAGTACAATCATCTTGTCAGATTTAGCAGGGCAAACAAGACAGAAAAAAACCACTTCTGCAAATAACCTATTTCATGCCAAGAAGCATCTTGAATTGCACCTGGAAGTCCATTGGGAGTCAGTGCTACTCATGGAGCACTGATGTAATATGGTGAAGTGCACCTAAAATTATCTATGCTGCCTCATACCAAATCACTTGCAGCTTCTGGGTATTCTTCAAGGTAGCTTTACATTCAGCACATTACAGTAATCCATTCAGGAGGTGACCAAGAAATGAAAGACTTTGAATAGTGCCTCCCAAATCAGGGAAACTGGCACACAGGTTGGATCTCTACAAATGTCCTCCTAGCAGAAGTGGTATTCAGCAGGTACTGACCAGTTCTGGAAAACCGAAAGTGGAAATTTTGAGTAGTTCAGAGAACCAGCAAATACCACCTTGACTGGAGATTTTACAGTATCCTTCCCCTGCCACGCCCACCAAGCCACACTCACAGAACCAATAGTAAAAAAATTTGAATCCCACCATTGCCTCCTAGTCACAGCGACCACCTGTTTCTGAAACAGGAGCCATAAATCCAGGAGGACCTCCAAATTGCATACTTGTTCTGATCAGTTTGGGCAATCCCACTGAGAAGCAAGAATGGAAAATCACTGGAGTGCGGGGCTAAAACTCAAAACCACTCGGTCTTGCTCATGTTAAGCTAAAATTTGTTCTTTCCTATTCAAATCCGCACAGCCTCCTGGGGCCATGAAATAACCTCAACAACATCAGTTGGTCATCAAGAGTAGAGATGTATAACTGGGTATCATCAACATACTGGTGATACATAATCATGTGCTGGTAAATGACCTCACCCAGCAGCTTCATGTAAATGCAGAAGTGAGGAAAGAACAGAGCTTAGATGGGTCTCACAGAAAAGTGATCTTCCTGGTGGATCTGGAGATCCATCAGATCTCCTTCCCATTTTGCCATCAACTGAACATGGCTTGGAAGAAGGAGAAATAATGCAATAGTGAATTTTCCATTCCTAATTCCTTGAGCCAATCAAGTGGGATACCACAATCAATGATATCAAAAGCAACTAAGGGATCAAGAAAAACAAGGATAAATATAATATGTCCATCTTATTCCCACCAGTGGTCTTCCCCAACACAAGGTCATCCATAGTATGCCTGCATGTCACTGTCGTTCATATATACAAATATTCGTGATATTCTTAATCAGAAGGCTGATCCAAGTAAGGCACTGAGGGTTCCTCCTCAGTGGAATGATCTTGTTCTTAGTCTCATATGGCCATTTCTTTTTCAGTGGAACCCTTGCTTTTATTGAGGGCCACAGTTGCTTTCGTGTAGGGGGCTGCATGCCAATGGTTGTTCTCTGCCTAGAGCTATTAATTTGAAATGGGCAGCTACATAGATTAAGTAAACAAATAAATAAATGGTACCTAGGGCTTAAAAAAAAGTTTGGGTCTAATCATTATTTGCTTCCTGACCTTCCTCACCACAGTCAGCAGATACAGCCAACTCATTCAGCTGAAGCAGATTGTCCTTGTTAAATTAATTGCTTTTGAAATTACACCAAGGGCCATAAGGAGCTCAAGAGCCATAGACATGGGCATTCTCAGGAGCTTGCTGCTTTCATCAGAATGATTCATGGCAAAAGGATTGAGAAGCCACCATACTGCCACAATTTCATCCATCAGCTTTGTTGACATTCGTCCTGCTAACATTGCTGGCACCTATTGCTGGCAATAGGTTGCTACCCCAATATAAGTTTAAACTTGCCAGTAACCAGAGACATATTTGTACAAGAACAGATTTCAGAAATATTCAGACTTTTAAATGTAGATTGTTTCTTGCTATATGTTTGACAGTATAAATCAATGCTGTTGTTGGGGTCCACCAGAGGCAAGTGAGGAGGCTGAGGAGAAACATGGGCCAATCCTGGAGTCTGGGGAAGGCTCAGATGAGTGCTCTGCATAAGAGGCAGAAATGGGGCCAGCGCCATCTGACAGTTTTCAGCTGTCTTTGGAGTCGGAGATCAGTCAGGCAGAAGAACAGCTGGAGCCTGTTCCTGATATGTGCATGTGCAGAGCTGCCAGGAGAATGGAAGTAAAGAAACAGAGCCTCGAGAGTAAAGACACAGGTGAATGGCCCCTCCCATAGGGAATAAAGAGGAGCAAAAAGGGAGTGGTGTTTGCAGGAAACAATTAGTTCATTTAATTAATGTGAAGATTTGTGACTTTCAGAGATTCGTTGCCAGTGGTGGGATTGAAAATTTTTTACTATCAGTTCTGTGAGGGTGGCTTGGTGAACGTGGTGTGGCTTGGTGGGCGTGGCAGGGGAAGGATACTGTAAAATCTCCATTCCCACCCCGCCCCATTAACCTACTTTCCAGCTCCGTTCTCCTGTGCAGGGCAACAAAAGAAGACCCAGCCGATCAGCTGGGACTCAGGAGCTAGAGAATAGATGGGGGTAGGGCCAATCAGAGGTGGTATTTGCCGGTTCTCTGAATTACTAAAAATTTCCATTACCAGTTCTCTGGAACTGGTCAGAACCTGCTGAATACCACCTCTGGTTTGAACTCTTTGAGAGAGAAGGGAAATTAATTCAATCTCTTTTGGAGAAAGTTACTCTGTTTCAAGGCCTTGGTGAACATCGACAGGGTTGGAATCCTCTGAACCACACGGAATATGTTGCACCTACTTCTCATTTTCCATCTTGTTTCATCACCCATTCCAAGTTGCTTTCTTTGCCTGAAAAGAAAAGAGCTCTCCTATGAAGGGCTCAGGCAGATTCTTGTCATTAAATTAAAAAACAACAACAACCAACCACTTATTTGTGTTGAATGGAACATGCTTCTGAATAAATATGCATAGGTTGAGCTGTTAATGAAGCAGTGAGAAATATTCTTTCCGGCTCTCTTGACAATCTATGTGTAAGAAGAAGCATTCATAGCATTAAAAATGAGAAATATTGGATAAAGTACTTAGAGCAGCTCCGGTTGCTTCTTGCTAGAGTAGGGTGCAGTGGGAAGGTGTTTATGGGTTATTAGGTTACTGCCAGCTGTGACTTATTCACAAATAAATAAAAGTAAAGCAATAAATTACTTAAAAGTAGGTGAATAATGCAGCCCTTTGGTTTTATAATGTACTGTTATTTGAATGGGATATATAAGTGAATCAGACAAAATATGTATTTATGCATTATTTTTAAAAAAAAACAAATCTGGTACAGTTTTTAATGAGATGCAGGAAAAAAATAAACCATAACTTCAATCTTTTATTTCCAGACTGTTTGTGACAGACTTTCAGCATACCCTGCATTGAAATGATTCATGTTAAGCATAGGCAGCGCATAGAAAGGAGCTTAATCAACAGTTTCAGAAATAAGTAGTGCCTTAACTCAAAAAAAGCTGATGCATCAATGAGTTTAATTTGAAATGAACACAGTTACCAAGGCACATGCACAATATGGCAAGATGTGATGTCCCAGTGAATATTTATTTTAGGTTGCTGAAAGTCCTTGCTTATAAATTCCTCCTGGATGCTTGGAACCAAATAAATCTTTAGTAAGGCATAATGGTTTATTGACAGGCAACATGATCAGCAATAAATTGAGACATATGGACTGGTGAGAATTCATCAGTAGCTGGGGAGGTTGGAGAAAATTCTGTTCTTCAACTTCGCTCCAGTCTATAAATGGAAATTGTCCCAAGGTCCTACAGCAATACAGGCATTACAATAAATTCTAAGATATCATATGCTGAATTTTCTTTCAAGACCTCCCTAAAAATTGGTGAAATATGTTCATGGAAGCTACAGATATGAACCAAGGGGGCTCAGCATTGACTTCAACTCTAATAATTGCTTCATGTAAGAGTTTGGAAAGAGTATTTCATGAACTAGCTTGGATTGTTCTAGTGGAAGCTTCATCAAGACTGATGATGATCAGGAAAATTCTCACACCACTTCTCTGAAATCCATGATCTGAATCAATGCAGAAGATGGGTAGATGCATTGCCCTGTACTAGTGTCCTATGTCCCTGTGTTGTTTAATGAGTTACAGGTAGTCCTTGACTTATAACAATTCATTTAGTGACTGTTTGAAGTGACATCAGGACTGAAAAAAGTAACTTATGACCATTTTTCACACTTACAACCAGGAGTGGGATGCAAATATTTTTATTACCGTTTCTGTGGGGGTGGCTAGGTGGGCGTGGCTAGGTGGGTGTGGCTTCTTTTTTTGTGCAGCATCTCTTCCCCCGCACTCAGTTTTTTTGGCCTCCTGGGCCTCAGGGAAGCCTCCTGGGGGGTGGTGGTGGTGGTAGAAATACCGGTTTGGCTGAACAGGTAGATGTTTTTTTACTACTGGTTCAGCTGGGTAGCATTTTTTAGTACCAGTTCGCCTGAAACGGACCAAGCCAGTAGAATCCCATTACTGCTTATGATGGTTTTAGCATCCCCATGGTCACATATCAAAATCTGGACACCTGGTCTCATAAGCCAAGTTGTTTCCTTCTGTGTTCCTCCATGCATGTCCTAGGATGAAGAGGGGATGGGCCTGGTTCTTCCTCTGACTGCCCAGATGGCCTCTGCCCTTCCTCATTCTCCTCTACAACCTCTGGAGCCACACTTCTACTCCGTCAGCTGTACTGAAATTTTGGGCTCAGTTATGATTGATTGTAAGTCAAGGACTACCTGTAATCTCTTTGTAGTAGCAGCAACACAAACAAAAGAATTGTATTTGTATAATGCATCATTTCATGCCTAAAAGTTATGTATCTATGTCTATATTATCACTACTGCCATATGCACTCTGTCTCCTGTCTGCTATATTCCAGGGGATCGAACATAATAAAACTCTCATTTCAGTCAAGAAAAACCCAATACGTGGCATGTACAAAGACAGACAAAAAAAAAAGAAAAAAGGGACAAGCAAATAAATATGTAGGCTCTTGTGTTTTCAAATAACAATTTGCTGTTTTGTTTCTGGCTTTCTTTTGGTGCTGCTAGGGGTTTTTTGTACATTTTTGCTCTGTGATTTGTTTCCATCTGTCACATTGCCCTGGAGGGTTGCTGCCTCCAAAGGATGTTCATGTACACACACACACTTCTCTTTCCCCTTCACCTCCCCCCTCCCCTCCTCTAATAACTAAGATCATTAGTTCTGTATAGTTTTTTTTTTAACTTTCTCTTAAAGATAAAATTAAGCTGCTTGATCTGTCATGATTTCTAAGTATATATCAACATCCATATGTCTATGAATGAGTATATGATAAAGATGCTGAATTTTTTTTCATTCCCCATTTCTCATGCAGTGGCATTTGGCACCAGACACTGGCAGCTTCCATTGAACTGCCTTGCTGCTTATATAAAAGAATCTATTTATTTATGTCTATATGATATTAAATGAATCTTGAGTGTTCCTGGTGTATGTGGTGGAAGATCAAGAGGTGGTATCACAAAAGGCGGAATTTAGGCATACATTCTTTATCTTTCCAGAAGCAAAGATTAAGACAGGCAAGTGAAAAATGCAGAGAAACAAATTATGGCTAAGTATCATTTAAAAACTGTTTCCTTTTCCATTTATGGGTGGATGGACTTTCATTCATTGAAAGTATTTAAGCAAAACTTGACCTGTTGTCTATTTGATTAAAAACAATGTAGGAAACCATATGCCTTTTGAACCTTAGCTAATAGAAGTCCCAATTGCACTGCCAAAGGTGTTTGATGCCGGGAGTTGAAACCCAGAAACACCTGGAAGATAATCACAGCCCCACTTCTACCATAATGATCTCCTGCTAGTGACTTTCCAATTCTATAATTTAGTAATAATGGTAATTATGACATCTTCAATTATCTTAATAATCTAATAGTTGACTGGGTAGATACACTATGATATCCATCTTGGAGTGTTGATGTACTGTATTGACATTTGAAAAAAAAAATCCCAAAATTATTTATATTTATAAGTGATATAATAAATTGTCTGCAAGCTGTAAAGTGTCGCAGTGAAAATCTGTCCAAAGAAATTCTTTTTATTTCTCAAGGACACTTAAAACAACTTTTTCTGATTACCTGACATTTCATTCATCTCCAAGAAACATTCTTTTGTTACTGCTTCAAGGAGAATTACTTGAAATAATCCTTGCTTTCAGCTCTGTTATAGTTTCAAACCATATCCCATTTCTTTCAGATTTTTTTTTTAAAAACAAAACATTTGTTCAATGCCTTTGTGGAAATGTTGGAGCCATAAGAAACTAAAACCTTCAGGAGTGAAGGAAATTTATTTATTTATTTACAAATGTATTGTAAAAATAATAAAGGCAGCCCACCTTTATTATTTTTACAAATAACTCACAGTAATGAACATATCCAACACTTCTTCCTCCTATTTTCTCCACAACAACAATCCTGGTAGATGAGTTTAGCTGCCTAGAGAATGACTGGCCCAGAATCACCCAGCTGGCCTTCATGGCTAAGGCAGAACACAATTTTTCATAGTTAGTTCATTCAAAAGGAATCTGGTGGCACCTATTCATTCATTCATTCATTCATTCATTCATTCATTCATTCATTCATTCATTCATTCAAGGATCTTTTCGGTAACAAATATAATTAGGAATATGATTATGAGTACATTAAATGAGTATAAATAAAAGGGGACATTAGGACAGGGAGGGTAGGCACATTGGTGCTCTTATGCATGTCCCTTACAGACCTCTTAGGGATGGGGTGATGTCAACAGTGGACAGTCTAAGGTTAAAGTTTTGGGGGTTTGGGGAAGAGACCAAAGAGTCAGGTAGAGTGTTCCTGACATTGACCACTCTGTTGCTGAAGTCGTATTTTCTGCAATCGAGTTTGGAGCAGTTTACCTTAAGTTTGTATCTACTGTGTGCTCGTGTATTGTTGTGGTTGAAGCTGAAGTAGTCATTAATGGATAGGACATTATAGCAGATAATTTTATGTACTGTGCTTAGGTCAGACCAAAGGTGGTGTAATTCTAAGTTATCTAAATTTTGGGATTGGATTTTGAAGTCCAAACCAGTGGTGTCAGACTGGATTTCTTCAAGGCCTGGATTAGCATTATACTTCTCCTCCATGGGCTGGTGGGGGAGGGGAGAGAAGGATGGATGCCTCCTGCAGCACTTTGCTGGATAAAATGGGGCACAGAGGGCCATGCACAGACCCCAGTGGCCAATTTTCAGCCTGGATGGCCTCCTACAGCACTTTGCTGGCCAAAATGGGGGGGGGGGGGGANGGGGGGGGGGGGGGATACCCACAAGACTTGTTTTGGCTTCCAGAGGTGCCACAGCCCAATTCTTTGCTATTTCCAGGCCAGAGCTGCGGGCCAGATTTAAACACTCTGCAGCCTGTGGGCCTTGAGTTTGACAGCCTTGTCCTAGACCTTCCTGTCATGTTCTTTCTAGAAGGACTATAGGTTGACCACTAGGAAATCAGCTTTAATAAGGAAGAGTTCATATTATTGATCTGCAGTTAAGGCCTTTGCTGTCAGGCTGTCTTGCATTACTTTAATTTTTGTATTCACTTCTCTTTGCTGTTAAATAAACAGTGATTTGATTTACTAAATGTATTCTGCCATCTTTAAAAGATGTGTTACAGTGTTCTGCTTTGTTCCCTACTGTTCCATCCGGAAAAGACGCGCGGTAGACCGGGTTCCAACAAATAACTCTTTATTAGTTAACAGCAAACAGTA
>BHFT01064281.1:0-11781 GCA_004320025.1 Laticauda laticaudata | reverse complement strand
ACAACAGAAGAATGTAACACCTCCAGCTCACTTCCCCAACTTATCCTTACCTCCCCTTCCCCCCCCCATTACTTATGGCAGTTGAAAGATGCAAAGCAATAGCAGAAGATCTTGAAGGCTGACATTTATACTTATACCTATTATCTTATAAGTGATTGACAAATCAAATAAATGAAAAATAAATTTAAAAAAGCATGCAAATGTGACTAGATAAATAGGTGCCACTTTGATGGGAAGGGAACAGTGTTCTATGTTTTTCATTGTATAACCATGTTGGCCACATGACTGTGGATGTGTCTTCAGACAATATTGGCTCTTTTGGCTGAGAAACGAAGGTGTGTAGCACCCCCTAGAGTTGGATGTGACTGAACAATGGAAACCTTTATCTTTAGAGTTTTAGAATGAACAAGCGGATGGAGGGATGGATGGATTGATGGATGGACGAGTGGACAGATGGATGCATGGATGGACACATGAAAGCATGGATGCATAGATGGATGGATTGATCTCTGGAACGTTGATATGCATGCATGCAGTATGTATGTATGTATGTATGTCAACCTAGCAGTTTGAAAACATGCAAATACAAGTAGATATACAGGTATCACTTTGGTGGGAAGGTCAAAATGATCTGTATGCCTTGGCATATTGTCAGGCTGGCCAAATGACCATGGAAGTGTCTTTAGGAAGTCAGGCTGGCTCCCTCGGTTAAGAAACAGAGATGAGCCCCCAGAGTTGGGTACATTTGGATGGGGGAAGTCCATACCTTTGCCTTATGTGTGGTCCACCCGAATAGCTGAACTATGTCTCTTTGACATGTTCCCCATTTTTCCTGTGTGCTCACCACACAAAATTTTGAGGCTGCCTTTCTTTAATTAAGAAGTTTCTAACATTTCAGTTGGAAGCGTTATATACACTGTATACAGATAAACAGATGCACATACGCACACTTGCATTTTAAACAGAGTTTTGTTTCTTTTCTTTTTTACAAGTAAGATGCTGTCTGATGTACCAACAGATTGTTACATTATCCAAATTCTCCCAAGGCATTTTGGTATTTCCACAATGGACTCATTTCTCCTTCAGGTCGCGGGCACGACCCCTTGCCCCTCCTCCTGCTGCTCTGGGGCTGCTGGCCCTCCTTGCAGGGAGGCAGAGGCAGCCTGGCCAAGCCAAGAGGAGGGAAGCAAAGGTGGACTTAGCAAGAGGGGATGGACTTGGCTTCTCTAAATGGACTCCTATGTTTTGAGGGGCCCTTGGTGCTCTCTGAGCTTGACTGTTTTCTTGCAGGCGCTTCATTAAATTAGGTGGCTTTATTGAATGTTGATGAAACGTCTGCAAGAAAACAATCAAGCTCAGGGATCACCAAGGATCCCACAGTCCTCCTCCTCCTCCTCTGAAAACCCCATTCTTTTCTAGCAAGAAAAGAACCAAGCTCAGAGAGCACCAAGGACCCCACAGTCCTCATCATTGTGCTCCTCCCCCTCCCCCTCATCTTCACAAACCCTACTCTCTTCTAGCACTGATGACGTTACCTAGTTGGGTTATGAAACCTCTGCAAGAAAACCACCAAGTTCAAAGAGCATCAAGGACCCCTCATTTCAACTCTGAGTCACAAATATTGTCCTTTATGGGATAATGTTTTGTTCTGGATTTTGTGTTAAAAACAGAGAAGTGCATTCAGAGGCAGTAGTCATTTGAAACCAAAATCACCATGTAAACACAACAGAACACAACATTGCCTTTATTGTGTTCAGAGATTGGCAGCTAGCCTGGAAGTAGGGGTCAAATAAGGAAGCAACATAAGCTTGATGTCTTTCAAGATTCATGAAACTTTTCCAGGGGAAGGAATAACCGAATAATAGAGTTGGAAGGTGTTCCATATTAACATACTCCAAATAGCCTATTCCTATTGGTTGAGAAATACTGGAAGCAGATTGGTTCACTACTCAATGCTTATTGGCCAATAACAACTAACCTGTGATTGGACAGCTCAGTGGTGGGAAAAACATGTAGCCATCATTGGCCACTAGCTGCGAGCAGCCTCTCTATATGAAGAGCTGCTGCAGCTCCTGGTTCAGACGGACTTTCTGCACTAAATAAAAGAGCTGAAGTTACGCTGGTCTCCTTTCTCATTCTTCACGAACTCTACACTGGCGATGAAGGTGGGATTCTGAGAGAGGAGACCAGTCGAGCACGTGGCATCGAGAACCGAGCAGATGAAATGGCCAGAACCAACTTCCACCGTACCATTCAACCAGCAACAGATGATGGAGATGCTAGTCACTGAAGATTCTCATGTTCCTGGAACACATAGATTGCAAGGAATTCTCAGACAACTGAAAAAGAGCTGCTGTTCCTGACACATGTGGGCCCACAGTGCAGATGCAAGCGGCTAGCAAAACCCGAAGATGGTGAACGATGGCCTGGCAGATCTAGGATAAACATGCCTGAATGCTCACTATGCTCCACGACCGTCTCCAGCCTTTATTCGGAGCACGAATGTTTACAAATGGGACAGACGATGAGGTGAGGAGCATCAAGCTTCATAGCGGCTCTCAGGGACCATTGTGAGGGGGCAATGCGAATTTCTAAACATTGGCGAAGCCGAGGGGATCGACGTGTCCTCAGACTAGATGGACCTGCAGCCAACAAAGCACTGTTAACTCGCAACCAAAGTTACATCACATGAGGCTGATGCTAGAGGCCTACGGCGGCGAAGCGAACAAAAAATCAAGGTGGCAAAATGCACGAGATGAATGCACTGACATGAGCCAAACACTCGGCTGCAGATGAGATCAATGGGTACAGGTAGAGAAAAAAGGGCATGAATACGGCCATGAGCTGGCACCAATATAACGGGGATATGATAGCGAGCGAATCGATGACGACATGAGGAGGAGATCCACAGACTCCCGACTGAACGAGATAGTGCTAGTAATAAGGGCGAAAGGTTGTAGTTCGGGGTTCAGTCACGTGGGTATGGCAGATGACAAACCCCGTCTGAGTGCGTTCCTAGATCCCATTCGTGATAGCGCAGAGATGGGACACATCGTAAGGTATGCCGGATACCGTAAGACCAACAGCTTCGCAATGTAGAGACAACACACACCGAAGAACAAAGATAGACAAACTGGAGCCGTGAGAAGTCACGAAGCAAGGGCAATGGCTAAACAGAACTTATAAGGAGAAAACACGCAAACCACTCAATCGGGTCATTTAACGCAACAAATGGCGAAAGATTATGTGACAGTCAGGATCGAGGGCCAAGAATGTAAAATGGAGGTGGATCTCCACACTCATTCTCTATCCGATGTTACCTATCCGAAGGCACCATCTCTAATCACGCACTGCGTAGCCGCGCCCCCCCCCACTCCTGGAGGGACATACAAACTGGTAACAAACAATCGCTAGTATTAAAGACTACCATAGGCAAGAAATACCCGATTAGTCGACTTGGACATGTCAAATTAACTTTCAAAGAATCATAAAAAATTGCCTCTAACCATGTTAGACTCGAGAACAAGCAACCTGTCTAGGACTCGAGTGGTTCGAACTCTGCGAGATCAGTGTGACCAGCCTTAACAGATTGCGCAACTGAACTGGATATCGAGCGACGACAACAGTACCGGAGTCCCAGGCATGTCTTTGATCTAGGAAATTAGGACAGTACGAGTCCTTAATATCATTTAATTTAGATCCGACAATAGCTCTCTATTATGGCATAAAAGCGGAAGTGCAGTGCCTTTCACACTAACAAAAGATTTGATGAAGAGCTAACCGAAATTAATAGCACAAGCATCTTGGAACTCAATTTGACCCACCAAATTGAAACCCCAGTCATGACCCAGTTAAGCTGAGATGTCGTTTGAGAATCTGGGGTGACTATTAGGCTACCTATAACATGCAGCGTCAGCAGCAAGTGCCGTTATCTTTCTGGTGCTACAACACCTATACTATATTATTGGGGGAGAGGTCCAAGTCTTCTCGCAAAGCTTCACTTGCACGAAGCTCATACCTAACAATTACAGCTTCACCGCGAGACAGCAGAGCGCAAATAATGCTGACTCATAGGGGAGCCTTCAAATGCCCAAAGACTGCAATTTGAGTCAGCATGGCCCCAGAGGGATGTTCCACAGCCTAATGGAGCGCGGGTTATTTACAGTGGTAAAATGGACGTCAGTTGTCACATACTTTTGATGACGGTGCTGGTCGTAGCACAGCAACATGAATACAACTAGAAGCTCGCGTCTCTAGGTATCTTACAAAGGGTCCAGGAAGGTGGACTCAAGGTCAATAAAGATAAAGTGGCAAATCAACCTCTAACGGCGAGTTCTGGGTTATTCAAGATCGATTAAATACCAGCGCATCTCACACTAGAGAAAAAATCAAAGCAAAAAGAGAGCGCTTTAGACCAAAAAACAAGTAGAAGTCGCAAGCATCTCTGGGACTTTATAAATTTTTAAAATGTCTTTCTGCCACAAGAAGGCAAGAAGCGACAAACTACAGTTAGGCTAACCTGACAAGCACGCACCTAGTACCTGGGGCAGACGTAACAGAGCAGCGTTCCAGGAGGGGTAGAAAGCATAATCACATCGACTCTGTATTAATCTAATACACGCAGCATCTACCGGTTGACATCACACTGTGACGATCAACGCGTTCGGCAGTGCGGAGCCATGACTGGAGCCAGCATTCTGCTGATGAGAGAATCACACATCTGTTATACTCCTTAAAACACTTATCAATAACTGAACGTTGAACTTACAGTCAATTAGAGCAGAGATGGCACTAGCCAGCAATATCCGGTGTCAAGCGGTTCCATGAATAAACCTTTACAAAAATAGGAACTTTTCACCTTATTACTACCGAGCAAATCTCTATGGAATATTAAGCAGGGAAACAGCGCCACCCATGCAAATATACTATGTCCTAACGAATGACAAGCGTGGTCGAGTTCCTGAGCCTAAATTAATAAATGATCCACTGCACCAGGGCAAAAGACATTTCCACACCGAGATAGCGTGAGCTGTAGCTGCCCCTACGGTAACTAGGAACTGACACTGGCACCAACCAATCTCACCCTACAGAGGTTGAGACCATCTGTAAAACTACCCATTCCACAGCAGTACATTGAGAGAATAAGACAAGAACAAAAACTTGTCACAAATTTTAAACTGGGTGGAAAAAGGGTGGCCAGAGAACGAGACAAGATTGCTAAGTTTAAACTTGAATATCATTATTTAAAAGGTTCGCATCTTATGGGGGGATCGGGTGGTAATACCTGGAACTCATTAACAAGAAAAAGTTAGTAACTGTAGTATGTTGCTATGAAGGACACCCGGGCATTGTTACGAATGACAATCGCTGGCACAGGAGCATTGGTATCGGTGGCCAGGATATGCACTAAGGGACATTGAGAATGGGTTGAAAACCTGAGGAAATGACAATCCAATCCCTACCTGCACCCCTTCAGTGCGCTAGTCACTAGACTGGGACAGGACTTCCATAGGCCGGCTTCGGTTTAATAATGTCAATAAGATTCGTGCGCCAACAACAATGAATACATTTTTAATTTCATATAGACGCTTACTCCACTGCTAGCGAAGTATAGTGTCATGAACTTACCCTATACTAGATAAAGAGTTTTAAGCATCAGACACGATATCACCACTACATGGGTTACCGGACTTTGCCTTGTCTTCAATAAATTTCCTCCAATTTCTTATGGGCCAACTAAACATACTTTCTAAGTATCTATGATCTCATGTGAACTCGGTAGATCACTGCCCTCTTGCAAATTCTGCTGTTTGCCTGCTTTTGCTTATAAAGGGAGGCACCCATACTATCCCTCTGTGTTGCTATACTGTATTTGTTATATAATAAACATTAGATAAAATTAGACTCTGGGTACTTTTTTTTTAAAGAAAAATTGAAAAAATGCTCACACGATCAACACCACTATGAACATTACTATGACATGCGCCAGCAGAAGTAACTATCAATGGGCCAGAAATTAAATCACAATTACGATAGTTAGGCCTAGTCACAGCTGCCCGACGGATGAATCGAAAAACGTTTAGTAAAACAAAGACACGTCAACGGACCGCAGAAATTTCCACTCGTGTGTTAGATCTGCTCTTCAAAAGGGGCAGAAAATTTGAATATAACCGAGCGGACAACGCAGCGAATGGAATGGACGCGGGAGATTGCAGAGCGGGTGGAAAGAAGGATGCTGAAGCGAAAGGCCTCAGCGATGGAACGGAATGGAGCAGATGGCCATCCGCGCTATCTTCGGGGGATCTTCAGAGCAAAGGCGAGACCGAATGGATACAGGGATTGCACGACGGGATGCGAATTCGGTGATGAAAGCAAGATGCACAGGGAAATGAAAGCAGAATGCACAGCGAAGCTGCGATGCACAATGGAAAGCCGAACTGGAGTGCCGAGCGTTAATTGCGCATGCAAGGGCGGAGTGCATTGCGTTTAAGCCTCAGGATATAGAAGGAAGCGAGCTCGCACGGGCCACATTGCTGAGAGAAGACCTGCTGCATGGAATAAATCGAGTTCCTTAGCCTGCCTGCCTGCATGTCTGCCCTCCACGCTTGCTGCCAGCCCTTCATGTCCAGTCCCTGACTCACATGCCTCTTGCCAGTCTTCCCTGCTAGCCTTGTCTTCTGCCTGTCTCCAGCCTTGCTGCAGCACTGCCTTCCAGTCGCTCCCTGCACAAGTTCGCCTGCCCGAGCCTCTGGTGCCTGCCTGCCTTTCTGCTTACCTGCGCACGGCTTCCTGCAGCCTCCTGCAGCCTTTGCAGTTTGTCAGAGCTTAGACCTGCTGCAGCCTTGGTTGCGCTGCCTGCCAGGCTTCTGCCAGCCTTCTGATCAGCTCGCCTTGCCAGCCTTGTGCTGCCAGCCTACCTTGACAGACTTCATGCGATTGCCAGCAAACTCCACACCCATGGGGAAGCAAGCGAAAGCCTCAGCACGCTGCGCCATCCCTGAGCAAGAGGGACAGGGCACTCCTGCCCCTAGTACCTGACTCTGCTTCTGCTGGGGTTCTGCTGCTCGGACTCGTCGCTCTTCGCTGTGCTGGAGCTCTCTGCTGGACGTCTGCTCTGCGTGGTGCTGCTCTGCATGTGCTTACTCTGCATTGACAGCTGCTCCTGGTGTGGTGCTTCTGCTAGCTGCTTAATCTGTGCTGAATGCTGCTGCCTGCCTGTCGGTCCTGCGTGGTCCTGCTCGTCTTGCATTGCCGTAGCTTATGCCTCGGTACGTGTGTACTATTCGTCGTCCGTGGTTTGCTCTCTGCTGTGTCTCTGGTCCTGCTGGGTGCTGCTGGATGCTGCTGCTGGTTGCGCTGCTTGCTGATGATGATTCAATGATCTTGCTGAGATGATGAATGATTGATGATGATCTGATGATGCGCAGGTGCTGTCTGAGGGAGTGCATGCGTTTGTGTGGTGCTGTGCGCGGAGGGCACCACTACTACCGTGGCCGACCATCTCATGAGGGCCCATCATGGTCCTGCAAAGGAGGAAGAGCAGGTGTGGGTATGTACAACGGAGGAGGGAGCAATACTATAGTTGATGAGGAACACGAGGTAGGTGCTGGAAGTGCTGATGATGAGATGACCTAATCGTGGCGGAAAGGACCCAAAAGGATAAGCAATGCTTAGCTTGGAAGAAAGAAGCGGAGAGTAGGGGCTACACTTCGCTAGTGCTCCTAGCTGCTGCTGGTGGAAGACATGCAACCTGCTACCGGTAAGCTGCATCTGAAGAAATTCGTGGCCATGGCACGGTTAAAGATGACGGGAAGAGAGACTCGTCATGGCCGGTCAGCTTTCCTGGAGGGTGAGATCCACCACTGAGGAGGCAGCTAGCAGCCTTCTCCTAGCCTTCTCCAGCAGCTGCTGAGAGAGCAGTCCCTTCAGCGTAGAGTACCAGTCCTGTATCATGCAGGTTGCTGTGGAGATGTGCCACGGCGTGAGAACCAGGCGAGTTGTATGTAAACTGGTGGGTAGGGCGTGGTTGGAGAATCACCTGGTGCGGTGGGAAAGGAACCCGTCCACGCACAGCCGTACCTCGATTCACACAGCTCCTCCACAGAAAGCAGTAGGACCAGACAGAGGAGGGCAGAGGTCCACACTGTCGCTGCTGAATAGGACACCAATCCGGATGCAGCATAGACTCCTCTCTCAGCTGCGTCCAACCGGACTCGTCATTCCTCACACAAGCCTCTCTACCTTGTCAAAACCAGACCCTCAGGAATGAGGAGCTCTAGTAAGGTGGTGAAGGATCGGGATCACAGAGCTGTTCACAACCTCAGATCCAGGAGGACTCTCGCCACGTAAGTCACAGTCTGTCCTCTCACCCATTGATGTCCCCCCATTCAAGCTTCCACAAGGCCCTACTACCCAGGCACCTGCTACCTAGGAGGTCCGCAGCAAGCCAGCACAGCCTTCCAGTCCAGCACAGATTCAATCGGCAACATCCGTTGCGAACCAGGGTTCACGAGCCACCAATGCCACGCATCCCGAGAGATGCCAACGAACAGCGAGCGACCATACACCGATGCTACCACACAGTCCTCACCCAGCTGCAGACCAGACAGCCATACAGCCTACTCCTTCCTCCAACCCACAACCCGCCATCGAGAAAATTGTCAATCAGTATTTGGGATGACACCACAATGTGCATGGAGAGGGACCTCTCAGCATACGGGTCTGAGCAGTGTCCGGAGCTTTCTCAACACTTAACCATCACGTGTTGTCCCTTGGGCGCACGGACCTCAGGGTGCTCCAGACTACACTCTCCAGCAGCACCACCCTCCAGCAAGATGGCCCTTCACCCCTGAGCCGGTGGGGGGGCAGGGGGGGGGGACGGCGCTTGGGTGCACCCTGAGACAAGAGATGCCCAGAGATCTAGCTGGCTGGTAGTCTGTGCCTTATATTTGGGACACTTGACTTGGGTCATCTTGTGCTTTTATTTAAATTATCTTGTTTCCTAATACCAATTTTAATGATCTCCACTCCTTTGCTCATATATATCTTTTTGCCGTTTAATAAAAGTTCTGCTGTCGGATGACTTTAGTGGAGATTAGATTAAGGCTGTGCATGCAAACCAATTGTAACACATGATCATGACAATAAATGGGTGTTGGCATAGGGTACTGTGGAAATGGATAGGATGAACCTTTGGGATGGTAAAGCTGTGGCGATAGATAAACCTCCAGTGCAGCATAGTGGGACTGTTGGTCCACCCTCCAGGTGCCAGCACCTATTGCCTTTATTACAATAAACAATGTACATATCCATCGCACACAATGTCAAACCTAAACACAATCTTTATTAACATGCCTCTTGTTCATTGTAGGGTCCAGCCCAAATACATGGCCAATCTATCTAGTGTGATTGAGACAGGCTGAAGGAAAGCATCCATGTAATCATCTAGTCATCTGTCTTGTTACTACCACACTCGAGCTGGGGGAGTTGCACCAGTGTTTCAGGAGGTTGCGCTGCTTTGTCCCTGTCATTGTAGGTCTATTGGGCTGTCAGCATCCTCAGTTTCTATTCAGTTTGCCCTTGCCTCCATTCCCCAGGTCATTCCCCATGCCTTGTTGGAGGTCATGAGCCTTGTTCTACAAGAGACTGTGGTAGCGTGGCTGCCGCATTTGAGATTGTGCAGGATGCAAGCAAACTTCCAGCGATCCTCTACCGTGTCTCTGGTGATGCCTCATGGTGGGTGAGGAAGTACCTGGAACCCTGTTTGGGCGCAGGATTCCCAAAGGCGTCTACCAGCCACCGCCCTTGCTCTGGACAGCGTGATTTGAAGATCCTCTCTTTTCACCGGGTGAGGCATATGGAGGTGATTAGTGTAGGGTGGCTTATTGCGAGGTGAGAGTTGAGGGGAGGGCGTTCATCTTCCAATGACGTTAGGGAAGTGCTTTGCGTGTATTTGGGACAGAGTAGAAAGGGTGGGTCTGGATGCGTGGGAGAGGAACCGTGGACTTGGAGGTTTTGGGCGTTTCCAAGCTTCTGGTATGAGGTGAAATTGGGTGTTGTATAGTAAGGGATTTATCTGGTGATGATGACAGATGTGAGCGTTCCTGGAAGAGGGCTGATGGTGACAGATGTAGTTGTAGTGTAAGACATTGGAACCATCGGTGAAGAAGGATGATGCTGGATGGAAGCCTTGTAGTTTGAATATGAAGTGGCGACTTTGGCTGGAGGTTTTTAGCAAGCTCGTGGCTTGCATTCTATGGCTCCAAACGGTGTGGGGATAGGTTTGCGTCTGATAATGTCTGCAGTACTTTTTCCTCCTTCTTCAGTGGAGGGGGCACTGGAGAGTCTCCAGGTATTCTCGATGATGGCCTGCACACTCTGTGATCAAAATGTGATGGTGTTGGTGTGACTCAGCATAGGCATGCCTCTGTGGGTGGGTACCTGAGGCAGGTTGGTGAGAGTCGTGGCACCTGAACCCCCAGGGACTGATGGCTGAGGCAGGAAGTTGGGTGCTCATGCTGTGGTCTGGTCTCAGCGGTCACATTTTATACAAAAGGGCTGCGGCATCCTCATGGAGTTGAATGCCGAGTGATGCTTTGCTTTCTCAGCTCAAGGTCATCAGCTGTGTGTAGCAGTCGCCATACGTCTGCTCTTTTCTCCAGATATCATCTGTTTGGCCTGAGAGCGTTTTTGGATGCTTTTTTTCCCTGTAGAGAGTTGAAATAGCTGTAGTGGCTTTCGCACGTTTGGCAGGAATGATGGGGTTACAAAAGGAGTGTGTTATTGATCGATGGTGGAGAGTGATGGATTCTGTGGGTAGAGAGCAAGAGTCAGATGAAGGTTGCAGGAGGTTGATAGGCAGGGGTGGGATCTGAAAGTGATATCCGGGTGAGTTTGCTCGCCTTATTTATTATAGGAATCATATAAGTGTTTTCACATTGGTGTTTTTCATCTCTATGATATCAAGAACTTTAATATACGAGATATGGTTTCTTTAGTTCAACTCTTCTTCAAATGCCAGAAACTCTATAACATGAGTGTAACATAAAAGTTACCTGTAAAATTCATTGTGGAGAATAATTGTCAAGAAATTAGCCTTAAGCTGTTATTTCTTTCGTGTCATGTAAGTTTTTGCATTAGTTACAAGGTTGGTTTCCTTGCTTAGTTTCCATCATGTGGTTTATTTTTTTGGACTTCCAGGTGTATCAGTACATGGAGAGATCGGGTAAATAGTGGCATCACATAAAGTTACTGACATTTTTGGCGTGATCAAAGAGCAAATACGGTTGTTGTGCCTTGAATGATGTGTTTACAGAAGCAGAAGTTCCAAAGAAGACGAATGAAGGGCTGTGAAAACGCTGGATGCTTGTTGGATTTGTAATGGTTTATAGTAATATGCTCTTTAAAGGTCAAACCTCTGTTTTAAGAGTTTCCATAATGTAGAGGTGGCAAAGAATTGTCCAGTTCATCTGATACAGTGATGAATTAGAGGGCGCGTGCTGCATGTAGCAAGTTTGCTGAGTCAAGCATCCTTTTCACCTTTATATGGGAAATATTGTAAGAGTCGAATAGATCTCTTAAGGGCAAGTGGCAGAAATGTCAGTGATGGAGTGCGTAATGGCTTACTTAGTGGGTGAAAAACAAATCCTGGGATGTTATTGAATGTTTAATTTAATTTTTGGAGGAGGACAGGAGAAAATTGCTAAAAGGGTTCAGGGCGAAATGGGAATTTACTAAAGGTAAAAGGAAGGACACTAATAGAAGAAAGGAGGTAAAGTAATG
>BHFT01064280.1:0-21060 GCA_004320025.1 Laticauda laticaudata | reverse complement strand
ACTGATTTTATAAGAGACATCAAGATGGCAGCATTTAGATCAAGGATGTCCAACCTTAGCAACTTAAAAACCTGTGGACTTCAACTCCCAGAATTTTCTCGCCACCAAGGTTGGACACCCCTGATTTAGATGATTTCAGACCTGCAGGAAACCCTGACATTTTAGGCTAGACTGAGAAGGCAGAAGTACTCTGAAAGAAAGGAATTCCATGCTGCTGACTGGAAAACTACAAGTTGCTGTTCATGAAGTCAATAGTTGAGTTTGATTCTAGGGAGACTTCCTTACTCAAACCTCAAATGCATGTGTGCTCAGCAATGTGGTGATGGTGGTATTTTTGGTTTTCTTTCTCTTGCATTTGATAATGGGGGGTGGGGGGGAGTTTTTATATTGGATTGTATAGTGAACGAATGACAGATCATAGCTATGTTGAGGTTTATCTTCTTAAAGGAAACACTCCATGCTAGTCTCATTTTTCTTTCTCTGTCTCTTGCAGATAACTGTAAGAAGCTTGCGCTGGTATTTGATGATGTAGTGGGCATTGTTGAGATAATCAACAGCCGTGATATTCAAATTCAGGTAATGTCCTTGGTTAGTCTCATCTTGACAGTAACTTCCTCCCACTCGACATCTCAAAACAGTTGCCAGTGTTGGAGACAAAAATGCAGTAGCTCACCTTCCTGCCCTTCATTTCTATCTTACATTTAGGGAAGGGGTAGTCAAGCTGTGACCCTTAGCCAAATTTCTGCAGTCCTTTAGGAATCCATGTCCGTTCTTGGTTTTAGGAGTCCATATATCGCTTCTTTTTGAGGAATAGCAATAAGCACTTAGACTTACATACTGCTTTCCAGAGCCTCACAGCCCTCTCTAAGCGTTTTACAGAGTCAGCCTCTTGCCCCCAACAGTCTGGGTCCTCATTTTACCCACCTTGGAAGGATGGAAGACTGAATCAACCTAGAGCCTGGTGAGACCCGAACTGCCAAACGGTGATCAGAAGTAGCCTGCAGTACTGCATTCTGACCACGGCATCACCACAGATCCATATGTCTCTTCTTAGTTTTAGGAATGCGTATGTCCCTTCTTGGGAAAGTATAAAAAAAAAGTTCAGAAGAAGAGACTAATGGATTTCAATTTCTGGCTTTGAACTTGTTCCTCCTGGTTGCTCGACTCCTGTCCACCTTTCAGCTTCTAAATGCACCATGAGGGAAATGTGATTTCCATAGAAGAAGAAAAAAAAGAATGTTGCCCAGTCTTAACTGTAAGTCTACCTCGGGAACCGACAGAGAGTGGTACCAGAAAAAAAAAAAGTGATCCATTACCCATTTCACGGTTGGTAAAGAATCAACAAGACAGACGGTTGTCAAGTCTACTTGAGCAAGGGCTCTCTAGACTGTGAGATTGTTAGTGCCAAGTCCTCGGAGATGAACATTCTTGTTCCTACAGACAGTGGTGACTTTGTGAGTTCTTTTCCATATTGCTCTGAAGGGGGTGTTCATTAAGGCTGAAAAGGGGGGGGGGGAAAGATAGTCCTCGACANGGGTGTTCATTAAGGCTGAAAAGGGGGGGGGATAAAGATAGTCCTCGACATACGGCTGTAATGGAGCCTACCAATTAGGGTTGTATGTTGTGACCTGATTTTGCAACCTTCTTTGTGGCAGTTGTAAAGCAAACACATCGTTTGCTCGAAGTAACCTGTTGTTAGGTTTAACCAGCGTAAAATGTGATCAGGTGACTGCATGATGCTGCAGATGGCAATAAAGGCAGCCATTTTGAAATTTGATCATGTGGCTGGGGGGGTTGGAGTAGTGGCTGTTGGAATTTCAGAACTTCCTCTTTTGAAGTAGGCTGTAAATTTGAATGGTCACTAAGCGAACAATTGTATATTGAGGACTATCTGTATTCATAATAGAAACATTCCTCTCTTGCTGAAGCAGATAATGGTTTCAGAGAATTGCATTCCTGAGCAGATAGATGTTCTTGGTTCTTTAACAGAAGAAGTAGGTTTTTCACTGGCAAATGAAAGCTAGCTATAGTCACACAGCATACTACACCTGGTTAGTTAATCCAATTTCTGAATCTGCAAACAGTGAAATATAAAACTAGCTAAAGTTAGCTTATGGATTTAGGCTCATACAGCAGCTGCCAAAAATAATGTGAAGTGAGCATGTCATGCAAACACTTCTGCTAAGTTAATAACTGACCTACTGCATGAACCTAGCCAAGGAGATGGAAATTAAAGAAGCCAAAACTTTAAACTTGGGGGTAACCATCCTCAGAATGAGCGGGGCTATAAAGTTCAAGAATTTCCAACCAGAAATGGCACAACCAGAATGTGTCTGATTGAAGAAAGCTTGCATGAGGCATATTCAAATCCAGTTCTTGAAAGAGATAGGAAGTCCCTGAGTTAAGAACATCTGATTTAACAGACAGCCTGTAACTATGATAGGCTTTTATTACCAAAAATGGCAGGTGACATTGTCCTTCCTCAGACTGATGAACCAAGTTGCCTCTTTTCAGTTGTTTATGAAAACATTGTGTGGCTTTAGCAGTTTGTCAACTCAAGGAAAGAGAATGCCATCCACCATTTCTGGTAATAGGCAATCCGTTTGTAAGTATGAGTTCCAATAGAGGAGAATGTTTGTAGCTCACGGTTAAAATGAGAGGTCCTTGATTCTTTCTGAGCCTAGTTTTCTTGCAGTAGTTTCATTACCAAACTACATAACTTCATCAGTTCTAGTAGGGTTTGCACTCACTTTACCTTCAAGTGGCTGGATGTCATAGTCTGTGACTTCTGACCTTATACAAATTCAAATTAAAGACAGAAGCTAGGAACAGAACTCACTTATCTGGGGACTGCCTATACTTTGGGATGTAGAAGATACTGTGCCAATAGGTTTCTTTGCAGAAGAATTTCTTTCTTTATTCCTATTTCTTTTTCATCCTCACTGATCTGCAATTAATACCATTGGTAGCTGGAGAAAACATTGCCTTCTGTCACACTGTGTCATCAAATACTGCTGTTGAAGGAAGAACATTAGTGTTTGAGGCTTCCTTCAAATATCACGTTGCCCAGCTGCTCATCACCTATGGGAAACGGCATATAAACTGGATGAATTACAAAATTAGCTGTAAAATTAGGAAAGGTGCCACCCAATGGGACCTATGCCCAGAGGCGGAGGTGTCCTCAGCACCAAGGTTGTCTTATCTTCTATACCCCAATCAATGGCTTATATGTTTTGTTTCCCTAGAACGAATTTCCTGTCCCCGAACAATTCAAGACGCAGTGGAACGGGCAGAAGTTGGTCACTACGGTGACGGAAATCGCTGGATAAGATGGCCTGGTGCTTCACGACCTCCCCTTCCTCTACCATCACTGCGGGACAAAAAAAAAAATGCTTTCTGGGGACCGGCTTTTAGATTCCTTGTCCCTTTTCTTTTTTTCCAACTCTCAGTCTGCTTCTGTCTTCTGAAAGTCCTGCCTTCCTCCCCTCACTGAAAATACCTCAGGCTGGGATTCGGGGGTAGGGTGGCAGGTTCATTCCATTCTCTCCCTTGACTGGCAGGAAGGTGTGGCATTCACTCCCCCCCCCCCCCTNNNNCCCCCCCCCCCCCCCTGGTCAGGCAACACCCCATCCTTGTCGAATCGATGTAGGTGTCAAGCAGGCAGGCACCAAGGAGTGTCACTCAAATGAGGAACGTTGAGGGAGAGGGTAAAGTTTCTTTCAGGATATGGTACCCACCCACCACCCTTTATAGATGTCTGAAGTATGCTTGACAGACATAAATTGGGGAAATCCAAGGGAATTATTTCTGTTCAACTAATCTCACCAAGAGATGCTGAGAATAGCTTTGCTGGACCAAAGGCTGAAAATGGGATGTGTAACATTCCTTCTCCCCTGTTTGCCCCCTTCCTGTGTTGTCCGTGTAAATTCTGTGTTGTGCCATGATGTGGGGGGAGGGGAAAACTGCCCTGGGTTCAGGTGCCACAAGACTGGAATAAATTCTCCTTCCTGGGCACCTGTCCAGCAGTTCGAAAGCTGCCCCTCGACTCCTTCCATTCAAGCCCTCCTACAAAGGGAAAATTGTACCCAAGAGGCCTCTTTTGAACAACTGAACACTGTTCAGACTTCCAGGACAGTTTTTCCCAGAATCTGTATCAGGTTGTTTTCCCTCCGCCCAGGGCAGAATAAATCTCCATTCCAAGAGAAGTGTTTAATTGTTTGTAAGCACAATTCTATGGTGTTTTGGTTCCATTGCTCACTGGCATTTATCAGCCCCATAGCATTTGGGCAACCCTCCCTCTCTAGCTAGCTCTCCCTCTCTCTCCCTGCTGCTTCTCTGCAGAAAGTTTCGTGTCACACAGCACTCTAGTGATCGTGATCAGGTTGAAGGCATGGTACTGAAATGACCCACCACAGGGAACTGCCTGTCTTAACTGTAGTAATGCAAATTGCCTCTTCCCCCCCCCCCACTTCTTTTGCCACATTTTTGAATTTTCCATTTGAAAATTTAACAGAAGATATACAACTCTTATTTTGAAACTGTCCTGTGACTCTTACTTCTCTCCTGAGGCTTGTGAAATATAAAAAAAATCTTTCTTATGTACTTAAAATTATACTGAAAATAGAATAAAGTTAATGCCAAGTTGCTCATAAAGTGTGATCCTTACAAAGCTCAATGCAAGTGTCTTTAGAATTGATTGTTCATGTTCCATTGTTGGTTTTCTATAATTCTCACCAGAATGCTTGTTATCTCCTGCTTAAATAATCTCTGCCTTGGAGTGCTTTTAAAATATACTGCCTGGATGAATCTGTAGCTTACTTAGGGTTGGCTCAGCCCAATACTGGCTGAGGAATTCTGGGAGTTGAAGTCCCCATATCTTCAAGGTTGAGAAGCATTGGGTTAGGCTCCCAACACATTAAGCCCGCTTAACTTATGATGTAATGCTCTATGGAATTACAGAAAGTACAATTGTCCAGTCATGTATAATTATCTACAGATGATGTTGCTAAGTCACTTTAGCCCTGAAGTTAACCACCAATGCGATTTAGATTAAAATTGGTTTTATTAGATTGTGTCAAGTTCCAAAATACTCCTCTTGTAATCCAAAGAAAGTATGAATTAACATGATTTCAACATATTTTAAATATTGTGCCCTCTGTTTTGGGAAATCTAATCAATGGCTTTTCTATCAGAATTCCTTCCAGCATTGACAGTGATACCTTCTACCCATGAAAGCTCAGTTTTCAGACAAAAATCTCAGCTGCGGAAACACCTCACCCCTCCATGCCTCATTCAGAATGCAGCCCTATTAAATCTATTCAATGTCTCCATTCAGAGCGACTACACAATGGCATTTACAGTGCTTTTGAATTTCTTTAGACTGACACTTTAACAAAATCACAGAAGTGGTCTCTCTGTCAAATGTGACTTTTATCACACGCGCCTGATGGGGAAATTTTACACGGTGAGAATGGTATCAATTACACCCTCCCCAAACAATAGTGACAGGCTCATCTGCAGCAGGTAAATCCTGGAGACGAGGCCAGGTTGGGATCTGAAAAAGTTTAAATACTTGCAGTTGAACGTGACTAAACTGTTAATCCTGAAACGGAACAGTAGCCTAGCAGGTTAGTAGAAACAGCTTGTCTTTCAAGATAGCCCTCTGTGAAACGTATCCCACCTTGCCATGAAAATAGCTCCAGCCACCAAACCCTACACTAGAACAGCCTGACTCATCCGCATCACTGTAGAAATGGCGCTATGTTCTTGAAGAACCACTCTTTGGAAAAGCGGAGATGGTCTCCTTCTGCCTGAAGAAACACCAGCCTCCCTGCTTGGTCCATTTCCTTCAGGCCCAAACGATCCTGCAAAAAGGCAACAGGCCAGTTAAACATCTAGTCAGAAACGAAGAGACAACGGCAACACGCACACCGTAACCCAGCCAGCCACATTCCACCATAACATTTAGGGTGTAACGAAGACATCTGGCTTAATTGAGTAATTCATAGGTTCACGCTTTCTAGGTTTTTGCTCTGCAGCTGGAAGGTTTGGCAGGTGGCATCATCTAGCCAATGTTAAATAGCTGAGCTGTGTTAGCCTTCTTTACTACTTAAATAGAGGGATGGGAGAATCTCAGCTACAAATTAGACTGGGAAGTAGACAAAAACTTAAGGCAATAAGCAAACCTCGGGAAACCAATCCAAACCAGAGTTGGAAATAACCATTTTTATAGCACACGGATATAGCCACAGTCCTTCATTGACCTAGTTTGTTAGGTAGCCACAGTTCTAGAGCAGTGGCCCCCAACCTTTTGGGCACCAGGGATCAGTTCTGTGGAGAGGGGTTTTTCCGTGGACCCAAGGATATGTGGTTTCGCATGCTGCCTGAATCCCACGGATGGGACTTCGCTTGTTTGCGTGACCCAGTTTTGGGCATGCTGTGTGCCCAGTGTCATCCCACAGATTGAGGGTTGGGGACCTCTGCTCTAGAGGTGCTTCTGCTGCCTGATGGTTTCCAATCCTGGAAGCAATTTTTGAGGTAATATTTATATAGACCTCCCTCTGATGTAGTTGCCTGAACAGAGTAATATGCCTATTACCATCATGCTGGCTGCAATGTCAGATGGGAAGTTTGTTTCAAACTAAGTTGAGTTTTCAGTAATTCAAAAGAAAAACAGCAGCACTCAAGGTAATTACCTCTGTGTAGAGTGTCGTCTCTTGAAGAGGAATGGTCTCCTTAGTCTGGCCGCTCCGGTAGTAACCAAACCACTTGGAAGGAAAGGGAACAAGGCAGCATTAAAATTTACTGTGATCCCAAAGATGTGTTTTTCAAGAGGCAACTGGACTTTCTGGTTTTTCTTTGAAGATGTTTTGCTTCTCATCCAAAAAGCTTCTTCTTTATTGTGGTGATCAATCCCTGGAAAGAAACTAAGAGCCAACTTCTCATGCTTCTTATCCTAATGAGGACTTCTAGAGATTGGAGCTGGATTCTCAAAAGTGGGACGGGGAGAAAAACTATCAATCCCCTACACCACAAAAGGGAAGACCTGCCAAGAATACCACGTTTGAGGATGCTGTCCTCAAAAGTGGGTGTCATGCCCCTGTCAGAATCTGATTCCGTGGGAGAGGCTGAGCAGCTGAACATTGGCTGTGGAAGACACTGGGGAAGGGCACAGTCTGGCTGGGCAGAGCAAGGGAGAGGTAGAGCAAGGCAGAGGGAATTCAGAGGAAGACCCAGGCCCACCCCCTCTTCATCCTAGGGCACGCAGGGAGGAATGGAGAAAGGAACAACGTGAGTTGAGTGGTTTGCGGGGGAGGAAAGGGCCTTGATTCCTTTCATTAGCTGCAGCTGGGAACACAGTGTTTAAAAAGGGAGTTTGCGCATAGCAACTTGTGGGAAGCAAATCGTGAGTTACCCAACTGCTTGTTGGCCTTTGAAGTCTGCAATTCCTTATCTTGCCCTGTCCAGTTAATTGCTGCAGTGTGGTTTGTGTGGATTTATTTACAGTTTGTATGTACTTTGTTTTTGGACTGAATTTCCTCCACTTAAAGACTGTTCTTGGGAGAGTTTTTTCTCCAGCCGAAGATAATTGGACATTGGGGGCAGAGTTGGAGATATTAAAGGGACTCTTCTTACTGATGTGACTGTGTTGTCTTTGTGCCACACCCCGGGTCATCACATTGGGACAGGTGGTCCTTGACTTCTAACCATTCATTCGTTCAAAGTTACGCCACTGAGAAAAGTGACACATGACTGGTCTTTACCCTTAATAACCATCACAGCATCCCCATAGTCACCAATATCAAAATTTGGACACTTGACAACCGGCATGTATTTATGATGGTTGCAGCTTCCCAGGGTCACTGATCACCATTTGCCACCTTCCCAGCCAGCTTCCAACAAGCGAAGTCAAGGGGGAAGCTGGATCCACGTAATTTACTTAGCAGCTGGAATGATTCGCTTAACAATCATGGCACAAAAGGTCATAAACTGCTGGTTGTCACCTTTAAAGCCCTTCACGGCTTGTGACCGAGTTATCTGAGGGAGCATATCCTGCCGGTCACATCTACCCCACCCATTAGAGTGGGGAGGCAGGGAATGCTGTGGGTCCCATCCCTGAGGGAGATACACCTGATGGGACCCAGAAGAAGGGCCTTCTCTGTGGTGGCTTCTCTGGAACATTACCCCCCCCCCCAGAGATTNAACATCACTCCCCCCCCCCAGAGATTAGAATGGCCCCCTCTCCAATACTCTTCTAGAAGGCACTGAAGACCTGGTTCTGCCAGTGGGCCTGGGGAACCCAGAATAGGATGGAGCCCATCAGATGGCTCGTGTGATCTGCTATCGTTGGGGCGGGGGGGAGGGTGATTTTATTAATTTATTTGATTTTTTTATTAGTTTTATTGTTTTTAAATGAGGCTTTATATTCTGTAAGCTGCCTTGAGTCACCATGGGTGAATAGGCAGCAATATAAATTCAATAAATAAATAAATAAAATCAGTTGCGACTCAGTTTAAAAATCACCTTGCTTAACTGGAAATTCTGGTCCAAATTGTGGTCATAATTTGAGGACTACTTGGAGAGTTTTTTTTGTGGATTAAGAACTTCCTTTGGGCAGCACACAAAAGCTAAATCTCACTTTGATTTTCAGATGGGCACATCTTTTGTAGCACTGCACTCTTCTGAGCTAATCACCTCAGAGGCTGGGGGATCTACCATTGTGTCATTGAGGAACCGCACCATCACAAACTTTTTCAGAGTCATCAGGTTTTTCTTGTAAGTCTCATTGATGACCTGGAAAAACAGGTAGGGAAAGATAAATTGCAGAACAGTGTTAATGGCAGAAAACATCAGATTCTACTTTACAATAGTATCTTGCTGCTACTGTTCCTGTTTTATACCGGATATATATAAACGGGGAAGGATAGATTGACATATTTTATATTTCTTCCTCAAAAATTCCAAAAAGACTTTTAGTAAAAAAAGGAACACAATAGAAAGTTGTCAGAACAATGCGGTATAAAGGGGATTTCTAAGGCACTGAACACACCCAGACCTGCTTGGTTTCTCTAAAGCTGCTGTCTATTTTGTCTACAACAATGTCCTAGGATTAAAGTGTAGAACCAATTCTGGTTTTGCTAACTGAATTTTCTTTCAAATGCTTCAAAACTCACTCTTTTTCAGGCAGGTGTCCCATAGTTTAGAGCAGTGTTTCTCAACCTGGACAACTTTTAAGATACAGGTAGTTCTCCACTTACAATAGTTCACTTAGTGACCATTTGAAATTACGACAGCACTAAAAAAGTGACTTATGGCAGTTTTTCACACTTCTGACCGTTGCAGCATCCTCATGGTCATGCAATTGACATTCGGGTGTTTGACAATTAACTCATACTAACGACAGTTGCTGCATTCCCAGGGGCTACGTAATCAACTTTTGAAACCTCCTGACAAGCGAAGCCAATGGGAAAGCCAGGTTCACTTAAAAACCATTTTACTAATTTAACAACTGCAGTGATTCACTTAACAGATGTAGCAAGAAAAGTCGTAAAATAGGACAAAACTCACTTAGCAAATTTCTCACTTAGCAACATAAATTTTGGGCTCAGTTGTAGTTGTAAATTGAGGACTGCCTGTTTTGTGGAAATTCCGGGTGTTGAAGTCCACATATCTTGAAGTTGCGAATGTTCAGATATACTGGCTTAGGGTCCCTGAGTTTGCACCTCTACTAAGCTGTGGTTTGTTGATTCATTCCCAGTCATTCATTTATTTTAATTATTCAACTTATATGCCACCCTTCTCGTCAAAGGTGAGTCGAGGCAGCAAATTACAAATTGCAAACCCTGCGGCTCATTTTCCAGCAAAGAAGCACTTCAACATAATGTAATATGCAAATCAGAGTAGCCTCGTCTGGTTTTGCATTGATTAGAGAGTTTGGTTTGGCCTACCCGCTCCTGGTTGATGTCCGCCAAGAAGAGACTGCTTCTGCGGTATTGCTTCTCATTCACCGGATCATGCCAGTATTGTGCCTGGACTAGGCTGTGGCAGAGAGAGAGAACAGGTCAAACCGCAAATCAGAAAAGAGCTTTTGAATTTTTCCCATTCTACCCAGGCATTTCTCCCCCAATATATATTGGGGCACCCCCAATATACCAACTGTCTGTCTGTCTGTCTGTCTATCCATCCATCCATCTATCTATCCATCCAGTGATGGTATTAGCCGGTTCACACCGGTTTGGGCAAACCGGTAGAAAGGATTTGGCATGGGTTGCCGAACCGTTAGTAAGTTCTGGCTGGCCACGCCCCAACCCGGAAGCCACTGACTTGCTTGTCCCGCCTGCCTGATGCTCGCTCACCCCTTAAAGTATTTCCCCCCTCTCGACAATCAGCTGTTCATACGATCAGCTGTGCTGGGATTCCCCTTGCTGAGGCCCAGAAAGGCAAAAAATGGAGGAATGGGTGCAGCCCTCCCTCCATTTTTTGCCTTCCTGAGCCCCAGGGGAGCCTTCTGGGAGCAAAAACACCCCCCCCCAGGGCTTGCTTGAGGCCCAGAAGGCCCAAAAAACAGGTGTGGGGGGGGCTGGCTGCAAAAAAAAAAAAAGGGGTAGCCATGCCCACCCAATCACATGGCCACACTCATCTGGCCACACCCACAGAACCAGTAGTAAAAAAAAATTGGATCCCATCACTGTATCTATCCATCCATCCATATATGACATGTACGTATATCTGTCTGTCTCTGTCTGTCTGTCTCCTAAAAAAGCCAAACTCACCGCCGCTGAATTGCATCTGTGTAAGCAATATCCAGCACTTTTCTCAACCAGTCACAGATATGCGAGCTCTCCCCAGGGCAGTGTGGGAAACCGAAAACACCTGCAGCAGGAAGGGTGTCATTTAGGAACTGCACATGGTCCTAGTTTGTCAAACAAGCCCAGAAAAATTCTGCCCACCCCCCCCCCTTGCTCCCCTGACACTAATGTATACAGGTAGTCTTTGACTTACAACCATTTGTTTATCCTAAAGGGTTCTGAAACCTGAATATGGAAACTGAAGAGGCTTCTTGGATGAGAAGCTAAATGTTTTCAAAGGGAAAAAAAAACACAAGTCTGTCCAAGTTGCTTTTGGGAAAAAACATCTTTGGGACAACCATGACTTGGATGATTGAAAATCTCCATAGACAACCTTTTGTTTCAAAGTTACAACGGCACTGGAAAAAGTGACTTATAATCATTTTTCACATTTACAATTATTGCAGTATTCTCTTGGTCATGTGATCAAATTTCGGATGCTTGGCAATTGGCTTGTAGTTATGGTGGTTGCAGAGTCTTTTGCAACCTTCTGACAAGCAGAGAAGCCAGATTTATTTAACAATTGTGCTACTGACTTAACAACTTCAGTGAGTCACTTAACAATTGTGGCAAGAAAGGTTGCAAAATGGGGAAAAACTCACTTAACAACTGTCTTGCTTAGCAATGGAAATTTTGGGCCCAATTGTGGTCATAACTCGAGGACTACTTGTATTTTTTGGCACGTCAATGGCTGAAAAGTTGAGCACGGGAGGTGAGGAAACAGTTACTTATCTAGCAAGTCACCTACTTTAAACAGAAATCTTTATTAGTTGTAGGATATCCAAAGTCTTCAAAATTGGGTGCATATGGTTCAATACTGTGTGGACACTTCTCTGGGATCAGGGTGGTACATTTTGTACAGAGAAGAGCAACCAGGATGATTAGGGGACTAGTGACTAAAACATATGAAGAACGGATACAGGAATTGGACCTGGCTAGTCTAGGGAAGAGAAGGACCAGGGGAGACATGATAGCGGTCTTCCAATATTTGAGGGGCTGCCACAGGGAGGAGGAAGGGGGTCAAGCTATTTTCTAAAGCACCTGAAGGCCAGAGAAGGAATAATGGATGGAAACTGAACAAGGAGAGATTTAACCTGGAAATAAGGAGAAACTTTCTGACAGTGAGAACAATCAACCCATGGAACAGAAGTTGCCTTCAGAAGTTGTGGGAGTGCCATCACTGGAGGCTTTCAAGAAGAGATTGGACTGCCATTTGTCAGAAATGGTGTACGGTCTCTTGCTTGGGCAGGGGGTTGGACTAGATGATCTACAAGGTCCCTTTCAACTCTGATTATCTGTTAAGCAATCTGTTATATGTTAACATCATCCCAGCAGCAAAACAAAGTTAGGCAAAGTTAGCAAAGAATGGGTTGATGGAATCCCCATTTTTCTAGGTATATGTAGTCTAGCCAATGCTTTGCCCAACACATTTTTCTATTCTTTCCTATTGAAATTGTGCAGAAAATTGTGCTCTCAGAGTTCATCATTGGTTTGCCACCAAACATCAGCAACATAATTTCAGGAGGTAGGGGTTAATAAAAAAATTAATTCAGAGTCATGTGTTGCCTAACTCTGGTCTAAACACACAGGAACTTGGAAATGAAATTACATAGACGGGAGAAATTTAATTCATGCTGTAAAGGAATTAATTCCAAGTATTCTCTGTCCATAATTCTTTATCAGAATTACTGGTTGGAGGTTGGACTAGATGACTTATAAGGTCCTTTCCAACTATGTTATTCTATTCTGTTCTGTGATTAGACAACAAGTGTTTGGGATCTTTCAATTAAAAAAAAACATACTTAAAATAACAAAATCAGATTGTATTAGTCAAGAAACAGAAGGTAATGTTGAGAAATTACAACCCAGTAAATTGAATTTTAAATCAGAAACAGCAAGTTTAGACAAAGACCTCAGGACCCATCTTAGTAAACCTGTAGTTCAGGTTTAACACCCACTGGAGTTTCTCCAACTAAATCCCATGGGAGTTTGATCGGGGTTCATGAGAGACTAAGAGGGAGGGGCAGAGATAACACAAACACAGCCAGTTTTCTATCACCAGAGCTTTGCCTCTTAATCGCAAGTTCTGGACTGGGATTTTGTTTTCTTTAAACTAACAAGTTCCACAGCCTTCAAAAGTTGGGAAAACCCTGCAGTAAGACTGGGACGCTGGAAGTAGGTATTTCCTGGTAGTATATCAAGAGTAGGAAACCTATGAGCAGCACACAACCGTCAAAGATCCTTCGATCAAGTGCTGACACTGTAACAAGTAGCCATTTTCAACAGCACAATTATCAGTAGATTTGGAGGTCTGGGGGTTGTGTATAAGTATAGCAAAAATGGCAGCACAAGACTGTAAGCTGCACAACTCCCTTTCTCATTCTTAAACCCACATCCTCTCCAAACTTCAACATCAAGCCACAACTGTGTTAAAAGATTTTTGGCTCTTCCCCTTCTTTGATATTGTTGCAGCCCTTGACTCAAGAGAAGTTTCTTCCTTTGTAGAAGATAAAAATTTTATGTGCCATTAAAGGGAAAAAAAGTCAGCCAGAGCACTTCCAGAAACAAAAAATACCAGGAAGATTGTGTTAAAACACAATTGTGGCTTGATGTTGAGGTTTGGGGAAGATGAGGGTTTAAGTACACTGAAGATAGCATTTAATTTTGTTGTACAAGGTGCAATAATAAAGTAAACTAATAACTAAAGAATGGGAAAGAGAGTTGTGCAGCTTATAGTCTTGTGCTGTCCTTCTTGCTCTACCTATAGACAACCCCCATAGCTCCAAATCTAATGAAAACTGTGCTGTTGAAAATGAGTCTTTTGTCATTGAATTTCAGCATTTGGTCAGAGTCGCTGGCAGCTCATAGGTTTCCTAGTTCTAATTTTCTACCAAAAAAAAAAGCTACTTTCAGTGTCTCAGTGTTCTTGTAGGGTTTTCCCAACTTGGATCTTGGATCCTTCATAACCAGCAGACACATTCAGCAGACCTTGAAAGGGTCAAATTCTTTAAAAGAATTCTTTATCCTTCTTTATAAGGACAGATTTTATGATATCCTAAAACTATGCTCATCTTTGAAAAACAGGGTTACCTTGTTGTTGACCTCCGATGGAAATCAGGTTGAACATAGGTGGAGATGGACATCTTTGCACCACAGCTCTCCTAAGGAGGGGAAAAAAACAGATCACTACCAGAAAGACATCTTCACCACGAAACAAAACCAAGAATCCACCTTATTAAAATTTCAAGTTTTGTGGTACAGCATTAATCATTGGTGTTGCGTGAGTTGGGACAGGGGTGGGAACTGAAGTTCCAGAATATCTGGATTGCTCCAGGTTGGGTGGTATAAATTGTTGCTGAGTTCAGTGAATCCTGTTTGTAAAAATAAGGCAGAATTGGCAGCATGAGCAGAAAACTAAAAGCTATAAATCATGCTTTAGAAACTATCATGGCTGATATTACATAGGACACTAAGCCAAAACCAATGAAGGTGACATTGTGGCCTTGTTTAATGAGTGGACTGGTCAATTTAAAACAGATAGGCACTTTCCCTGTATTCCAGACAGATCTACTCTGAGCTGTGATGGCTTTCCAAGAGATTGGCTCATCATCTGCCTCTCTTTAATGGGAGAAATCAAGGACTGAATTCAGATTCTCAGGTATGCAACTGGGAATTCTACCATGAACATGAGGGCATTCCATTTATTAATACCATTCCCCAGGGTCTTCCATTATCTCCTATTTGAAATACTTACAAGAACTGCCCGCCCTGTGAAAAGCCCATGGCATTGTAGCCACCTTGAAGATTTGGATCTTTAGAAAGCTGGTCACACACTTTCTTGACTTGATCATTGACATTCATGAAGAAGCTGTTCTCCATGTCCTAAGGAAAAATGAGAGGTTGATGAAGAGTGGCTAGCCAGCTGTGAGAACTTCAATAGTTTGGCCTTACGGATAAGGTAGGAAACCTGTTCAGAAGGCATGATCTGATTTCCAAAGTCCTAGAGAACAGGTCTATCAAGAGCTACCAGCCTTGATGACAAGGTACAGTCTCCAAATACACCTCTAACACCTGGTGCATGGGAACAACAGGAGGACTGCCTTTGTCTTATATTGCTCAGCTTCCTAAATACATCTGGTGTGCTACTTTATGTAGAAGAGCAGGCAGAGCTGGGGGGGTGGGGTGGAGTTAAACATGTCATCAGTTTAGAGTCCTTGTATTACCACAAGCACTCCAAGGCCAACACTTCCTGAATTCAGTTAACCTATCTCTGGTGCAAATTTCCTGTAAGTGTTGAACTTTAGTTGATCAAATTCTTGTGTATAAGCTTCAAGAAACCTTCTATACGGCAACCAAACTGATAGTCCTGATTCTTTGTACCTGACATCTTATGACAGAAACTAGGTGTGTCTTGGCTTGAAGAGGTGGGCCTGCTCTCAGGTTTCCAAACTTCAAGGTTCTTTGTTTATGGATACTTCTCCCTCTTGGTCCAGCTGGTCCACCCAATCAACTAGAAGTGCACAAACTATTTTGACTTCAAAACACCCCACCTCAAGTACAAAATAGGCTGTTCCAGCACCCTACAGCACCCTAGGTGGACCAGCTGCATCCAAGATTTTGACTCTTCCTTTTAGAAGAGTCTAAAAACATCTAATTCATATGTCTATATGCTGAAAGCACATATTGTATGAATCCACTCACATCAATTAAACTGCTGCCTATCTTCAAAGACAGCACATAAATTCCTGGGATTTTCTCTTCCACAATTTTTTTAATATATCCCATGCTTATGGGGTTGCAACAGCTATCTCCTATAATGTAAAAAAGAAAAGAGAGAAGTTTAGAAAATCAGAGTGGCTGTTTGTCTAGGTTCCTTAATTATTAATATCATTAATGGCATTTAGTCAAATAATAAGCAAATGTTTAAAATGTGTTTAAAATGTGTTTTAAAATGTGTTTAAAAATTCAATCAACTGGTTCAAATGTAAGCATAGACTGTCACCTGGCTAGTTCTGAATAAACATAGCTGGTTTCTTGCTACCTGTATTATAAATACATTATAAGTATTTATGTGCACTAAATTTCACCTTAAAACGAGAGTCTATGAAAACAGAGGATGAGCTTCTGAAGTACTGTTTCTTTAAAGATTATATATCAATGAATTTGATCTAGTCTTCATGATACCAATCTCTTCCAAATCCAAGTAGTCTCTGAGGCAGGAATCACGATAAGCAAATCTTCCAAAAGAAATACGAACTATTGTCTCCTGCAACCACCTCTCCCCTTTTGCTTCTATTTATTCCCCAGGGAAGGGCCATTCAGCGTTCCCATGTGCCTTTCTTCCTGAGTCAGCCCCTGCTCTTCCGTAGTTCTTCTCTTCTGACAGTTCTGCATATACACTGGAACAGGCTTCAGCTGTACTTCTTCCCCATTTGTCTCCGACTCCCGAGGCAGCTGGGAAATGTCGAACGGCCCTGGCCCGAACTCTGCTTCCGACGCAGAGCATCCATCAGAGCCTTCCCCAGACTCCAGCACGGGCCCAAGTTCCTTCCCAACCTCCTCATTGTCTGAGTCTGCTGCCAGCTCTGCTGGCAGCTGTTGGGCCACAACAAAAGCTACAAACAACCCAGATTCGAAGTTCTGACATGCACACACAATAATCACATTCTGGGTGTTCAGCAACTGGCATGTATTCTTGTGCCCTTTGCAATGCTCTAAAGTCACATGAGCATAATTTATGACATGTTTTACCAGAAACCAGCATTCCTGCAAGGAACATCCATAGCATAAATGGGTTTGCTTAAGAACTGCTGTGTTTTCTTAATGTTCAGGGCCATTTGTGAATATGCACAACTATTATTCTTCAATGTGCATGACTATTATTCCTGGCTCAATTACAGTTACAAGTCAAGTCAACTTGTATGCTAAAAGAAAAGGCTAATCTTCCATTTTACGAATTATAACCACTCTCAATGCATATTTACCCACCCCCCAAAGATGAAGGAATCAACTCTTCTGCTGCAGGGGAAAAAAATGAACTATTTTAAAAACAGGAATTTGCCTTAGTCATCACAGCTTTCATTTTTATACCAGCCAGACAATTTCTGCATCAATTATACAGCAAGAAACATCAGCTGCTTTCATATTTCAGCCTCTAAATTCTGTGAGACTCTTGTAAGTAAATCATTTTCACAACAGAGCTAGTATTTGATTCCAACCTTGGTGTATTTGAACCTATTAAGGGCATACCACCAATATTATATTTTAAGTTAGTGTTTGCCACGTGAAACTGACTATTCATATCAATTCAGAAACTCCCGTGAACTCAAAGGCATTTATGTTAATTCCAAATAAATATGTATAGGATGTTGACATAATTTTCTACCAGTGAGCAATTAACTGATCACAAATAAAAGCTTGCCAGGGGCACCACCATTCTTCCACTAAGCATATGGAAAAGAAAAAAAATAAGAATCAGACCATGATTAAACGTGTCACCATGTGTATGACCTTTACATTATCACAATATAGAAAATGAGTACAATAATAAAATGTAATTTTACCAACTGTGCAAAACTCTTTTTTTTTAAAAGGTTAAGGGAGTATAACCTAAAAGTCACCTCCAATTTTATCGCCCCAAACAAAACCTCAGGAGGGAAGTTGGATGAGTGCAACTGACTAACCTGAAACCATTCTTGAATGCCACTCCCAAGGAAATACATGTCTGGGTGTCTTTCCAGTATACTATGCCCAAAGATTTTACTACACATACCTGGGACTACGTGTAGGACAGGGTAGGGTGCTCTACTCTGATCAGGATGTCCAATCTTGACAACTGGGTGGACTTCAACTCCCAGAAGTCGCCAGCCAGCCATGTAGGATCTGCTTGCCCCATAATCTACAGGTACTCCTGGAGTTACGACCACAATTGAGCCAAAATTTCAGTTGCTAAATGAGACAAGTGTTAAGTGAGTTTGCCTCATTTTATGACCTTCCTTGCCACAGTGGTTAAGTGAATCATTGCAGTTGATAAGTTAGTCATCTGATTGTTAACTGAATCTGGCTTCCCCATTGACTTTGCTTTTCAGAAGGTCGCAAAACCATCATAAACTTGAACCAGTTGCCAAGCTCCTGAATTCTGATCACATGATTGTGAGGGCACTGCAAAGGTCGTAACTTTGAAAAATGGCCATAAGCCACATTTTTCACTGCCGTTGCAACTCTGAATGGTCATTAAATAAACTGCTGTTCAGTCGGGGATTACCTGTAGTAGTAGAAGCCAGGGCATCCCTGAAAGAGATCAGCAGAGATGGAAAACCCACTTTCTCTAAAGGGGGTGTGTGTCATCCTCCATTGCAAAAGAGACACCCCCCTCCAGATCAGGTGTGCCTCCATCCTGAAGATGTTTTGTCCAGTTCAGATTTGCCTGACCCCACAAACGGTCTGATTAACAAGATTTACTGGTTTCTACTGGATGGTTTTCGATTTTAAAGTTGTTTTAACTGAGAGCCATCCGTTTCCTGTCAACCGCCTGGAGGCGGCGGACCTAAGATTTCATGCATAAAATTACGGCTAACCAAATAAGGTTTCCCCAATATCACACTACTAACGAGAGCATACAAAACATTTGCTAGACCAATACTCGAATACAGCTCATCGTCTGGAACCCACATTACGTATCTGATATTAACACAGTTGAGAAAGTCCAGCAATATTTCACAAGAAGAGTTCTCCAATCCTCGACTCGTTGGAGAATACCTTATGCCACCAGACTCGAAATTCTAGACCTAGAAAACCTTGAATTACGCTGCCTTCGGTCCGATCTAAGTATGGCATATAAAATCATACATTGCAATGTCCTACTTGTCAATGAATCCTTCAGCTTCAACCATAACAACACAAGAGCAAACAACAGATACAAACTCAAGGTTAACTGCACCAAACTTGATTGCAGGAAATAGGAGTTCAGCAACCGAGCGGTCAATGTCTGGAATACTTTACCTGACTCTGTGATTTCTTCCCCAAGCCCCAAAAACTTTAATCTTTGACCTTAACCTACTATTGACCTCACCCCTTTCTTAAGAGGTCCATAGGGGGCGTGCATAAGCGCACCAACGTGCCTACCGTCCCTGTCCTATTGTTTCTCTTTAAATTTCTTGTACGTACCCATTTCATGTATTCATAACTATGTATATACTAATGCCTATTATCTTGTAAGCGATTGACAAATCAAATCAAATAAATAAAATAAATAAATAAATAAATAAAATAAATAAATAAATAAATAAATAAATAAAATAAATACAGGGAAGCGTTGGCGCACAAGCCCCATCATCCCCAGCCTTGGTTGCGAAACAGAAGAGACACCAAGCCGCTCTCCGGCTTCAAACCGGCTGCAGCTGCAACTGGAAGGGACAAATCCCCGAGAGCCTCTGAATCCTCCAGGGCAAAACCTCGCTCACCCATGCCGTGCCAGATGACCAGCGGCACCGGACCGGCGGCGGTCCCCGAGCTCCGACGGCCAAGCCCGCCCAGCAACAGGAGCGCCGCCAGCAGCAGCGGCGGCCTCCCGAGCGGCGCCATCCTCCAAGGATCACGTGACCCGCCGACCGCTCGGGCGTCACCTGACAGCGGGGGGAGGGAGGGAGGGAGGGAAACAGAGCCTCGCTTTCCCCCCGAGGCACTCTGGGAGTTGTAGTTTCGAGGGTTCGCCTTGGGAAAGGTTGGTTTCGTCCATTTCAGAATTCGTCGCGTCGGTTTCATTTCGGAAGGGGTGAACATTCAGCCAATGAGGATGACATGAGTGTGGTTTAACAAGGGTTAAACTAAGCCAGAATGATTGGTTCCGTTCAATGTCGTGTCCCGAAGTATATTATGATTGGGCCACAATTTATGAATTTAGACAAATGAAGAGAAGTCAAGTTTCCAAACTTGGCAACTTTAAGACTTGTGGACTTCAACTCCCAAAATTCTCCAGCCAGCTATGGAGAATTCTGGGAGTTGAAGTCCACAAGTCTTAAAGTTGCCAAGTTCAGGGACCCCTGGAATAGAATAACAGAGTTGGAAGAGACCTTGGAGATCTTCTAGTCCAGCTCCCTGCTTAGGCAGGAGAGCTTACACCACTTCAGAGAAATGGTTATCCAACATCTTTTTAAAAACTTCCAGTGTTGGAATATTTACAACTTTTGGAGGCAAGTTGTTCCACTGATTAATTGTTCTAAGTAAGATAGAGCTGCCATCCAACTTTCTCGAATCATTGTTGAGATGGGAGGCCTTATAAATTGGTTGGATGGACCAACATCTTTGACCACAACTTCTCTGTGTTGGTCTACAAATCAAAGAATCAGAAGTATTCAATTGGAATATTACAACGGAAGCATTCCAGGGAACTTATGCTCAACTTTAGAAGCACAGAATTGCAGCTCCTTACATTAATTGCTTGTGTATATTTAAATGTGCACTTGAATCCCTTCCCTGAATGGAGAACTGCTTTTTGCATGTATTTCATACCAAATTGGGCTGCCAGATCTCTGCTGCAAAACTTTAGACTAAAATGACAGCCAAGAAAATATATTTCCAAAGACAACTTTTTGCTGCTCTCTAGTGGCCATCTGAGTTCTTGTAGTCAGGATCCCTTCCTTCTCAACCTCAGCTACTTTAAGGTGTATGGACTTCAATTCCCAGAATTTCCAAGGCAGCGTGTTCTTGGCTGGGGAACTCTGGGAAGTTAAAGTTATCTTGAAGCTGCTGAAGTTAGAAAGTGCTGCTAGTTTAATCCCTAGCAGCTTTGCTTCAAGGCTAGGTCCCACTGGCCGACGGATGCGAAACGTATGCAAAAAGGACACAGCGGATGAGGAAAATTTAGGGGGTGGCTCCATCTGTTGTTATCCGCTCCAAAAAGTGCCCCAAATTTGCATAAACAGAAAGGAACGGACGGGGGTAGTACGTAGCGAGGATGTTAAGCGGATGTTCATAGGAAGCCTAGCGGATGACAGCAGATGGAAGCAGATGACACATCCGAAGGGCTTCCGAATAGCGAAGCGGACGCATAGCAGATGATGCGGATGCATCATGGACGCCTATACGAAGCAAAGCGGATGCATAGCGGATGAATAGCGGATGCAAAGCATTCACTATGCATGCGGGGAGTATGAATTGCGTCAGCTCCACGGATATAAAAGGATGCAGCTCGCAAGCAGTCAGCATTCAGAGG